>VWZS01003647.1:77418-134782 GCA_013397075.1 Rhabdornis inornatus
AAAAAAAAAAAAAAAAAAAAAAAAAAAAAAAAGGAAAAAGACAAGAGTGTTGAAACAACAAAACAACACAGGAAATTATGCAACTGATACCTGAGCACGGCAGATCCTATCCGGAAACCTCCCTATCTCACAAAGCTTTGGTAAAATAAAACAAGTCCTCCTTCTTTTTGAAGCTGAACTTGTTGATACAGAGTCAGATGGAGATTCTGCATCAACGTGGTCACTGCAGGCCACAGCAGCAGCAGCAGCAGCAAGGCCAAGTTCTGTGTCATCCCCAGCACCTGGGCACGGTGACTCCCCCTTTGTCCTCCCATTGCTGGGAACGCCCAGGGCTCAGCACACCCCAGGGGCACACAGACACCGAGGGACACACGGACACTGCTGACCTTTGCACGGGCTCCAGTTGTCTCTGTGGCTCTTAGCATGTGAGCTGCATGGATTAAAGGGAATGGGGAAACAAGCTTGGAATAAAATCAGCTGTGAATTTTTGCCAGAAATTTAAGCTGACCCACAGAAAACTAATTTCTGAGATGAGTTCAAGAACATTTCCCACCCTATTATTTCCATGTTTGCTTTTGACATCCAGGAGAGGCACATCCCCTTCTTCTCCAGGAGCCTTGGCTTGGGGGGCTCTGTAATCCCCACTCATCTGTAACACCCACTCACCTGGGGCTCCCAGAAATTCACTTGGGAACCTGAAGAAGTGGCAGAGCCCATCACCCCCTGGGTGAACAGGTGAGGTTCTGTGAGCTGCAGTTCCCTGCTCAGCACATGATGGGAGCCTGGCTGGGACTTGCCCGGGCACAGCACTGGGAGCTCAACACCATTTCCTCAGACCCGCCATGGGAGATCCCTTCCCACCCAGCAAAGGAGGAGCAAAGGTTCTGAGGCTCCCCTGTGAGCCAGAGAAGCTCTGGTTCTGTTGTGTTTTGGTGAAGAGCTCACCCATCCCACAGCCAACCACCCTTGCTAATGTTTGTGTCTGCACTAAGGGTCTGGACACCGTGAGGGAGAGAGGATTTAAATCATTTAAATCATTTAAATCTTGCCAACCAGTTGTGTGGTGAGGGGAAGGGAAGGCAAAGGCAGGACAGGATGAGAGCAATCTCCCTGCCCTGAGTGGAACACTTACACCTGTCTCCTGAGAGAAGACAACTGCCTGCAGAATGCTTTGATGGGAGCCCTCCTGTAGCATGGTGTGAGGAAACATTGCAGGCTTGGCCTGGAGAGCTTTGGTTTGGAGCTCAGTGGAGCTGATGAGAGTTTCCATGTTGGCTTCAACAAGCCAGAAGCTCCCCATGTTCTTGTTCAGCCTTCAGGAAGCCATGCATTGAGGGGGATGCATGCCCTCACCTTCACCTTGGTCTCTCCCTGCTCCCACAGTACCCACCTCAGCATTAGGTTGTCCTCTCCCACTGGTCCAAAACCACGGCCCATTTTCTTCCTTGAGCACAGCCCCCTCCCCATCAGCCCATGGGGAACACATTCACACACCCTGCAGAGATATGTTTCTCCTCTTGGGCTGCAGAGCCCCAGAACTGCCTAAAACCAAATTAATACCCCAATATCAGGGAGTGAAACATGTCCCCAGTGCTGCCTTGCCAGGCCCAAACCCACAGCACCTCATAAACAGCCCCACTGCAGGATCTGGCCATGCCCTTTGGCCCAGTGGGACCTGAGCCCCGTGATCATGAAGGAGCCCTTTGTGCCTCTGAAATGCTGTGAGCTTGGGAAACAAAGTTCCAACAGTCCCAAACTCCTTGGTGCCCCAGAAACTGAGTGAGCAGAGGGGCTGGGAGAGTTCCCGAGCACGTCTCAGTGGGCAGAAGGACTATCTAATCAGATGTGGATGGAGAACAAATAAAAAGCAGCTGCTTCTCACCAGATCTTCTCCCAACTGGAAAAAAAATTGCAAACACATACAAGAACAAGCGAAAAGGCACTGATGAGCTGTTATCTGAATTTATTGCCATCATCTGACCCACAGTGGGGTCTACATTTTTTTTCTTCCTTTAATTTATAACCCAGTTTCTCATCATGTCATGACATCACCCAGGGAGCTAGATTTCATAAACACGCACACATCTCACTGGAAGCAGGATGAACCCCTGGGCCATCCTGGGCTCTATGCAGCATCACTCCCCAGGCACCCTCTCTTCCAAAAAATCACTTGGTGGCCATGACAGAACCACCCACCTCTGAAGCTCTGAAGGCAGCTTGGGGGGATTTTTGCAGCACTCCAGTCTGAGGCAGCACTCACCCTCGTGTGCTCTTGCTCCACCCTCACTGCACTTTCCTTCCAAGGGTGCCAGATAGCTCTGCTCTCCAGGATGATCTATGCTGTTTTCTTTTGGCAGTACAATAAATCAAATCCTTCAGAGACTGGGTGGAACCAGAACTGCCTCCTCCATCACTCAGCCCAGGCTCAGGCTGGAGAGGCCAGTGGCCAGCATGTCCTGACCAATGCATTCCCTGGGCCAGCATTGGCCCAAGAGCAGCACTGCCCATGTGGACAGTCCAGGAGGGAGCTCTTGGCTTTCCTAAACCTAACATTGCAATGAGAGAGCTGCCATTCATTTGTCTAAATGCTCTGACACCTGTCTGCCTGCAGCTCCCCTTGGTGAGAAATCAGGAACTGCCCCTCTCCACGGTGATCTCAGCTGAAAGGCCAGGGCCAGACCATGGGGTTTAACTTCTCTCTGCTTTCAGAGGTGGCAAGACAAGCTGCAGCTCAGGGAGGGCATGTGCAGAACACTGTCAGCATAGGCACTTTAGCTCCAAACTGCTTTTTAAACCAGTTCAGCTAAACCAAGGAGAGACTGGATAGAAACCAGCCTTGAGACCAGTAGCAATAATGCACCTACTGAATTCTGTGGATTCAGTAGGAGTGATCCAGGCTGCTTTCCCAACAGCTTGCCTTAGCTTGATTACCTGTAGAATCAATTCAAGTCAATGGAATGTGAAATGGGATGAAAATGAACTTCCCTATGACGCGCAGGCAGGGAGAGAAACAAGCATCTCTCAACTGGTTCACCTTTCCTTCAGCACAGACACGTCAGGGCAGGGTTTGTCCTGGGGCTGGACACCAGCAGGGTCAGCTGGTGGCTCCATATGAGTCAGCATCGAGTTGTTCCATCCTTTTCTGTGCACCCAGCCTAAAATCCACCTACCCAACTGCTCAGCTCCAGACTGATGTTCTCACAAACCCCAGGCTCTCTGCAGCAGATTCAACCCAGGAGCTCTGGGATAATCTCCTGGAAGAGCAGGAGCAGCTTCCTCCAGCCCATTTGCTGGTTGGGATAATTCTTTCTTTGACTGATGATCAAGAAGCTATTATGTCCTGGGAGGGCAGTGATTTGCTCTATAATGCTCATGGCACTGCTTCACTGCTTGGCAATTCTGTCTTGTTATCACTGGTGGAGAATTTTACAGGCCACTGACAGACCTTCAAACGCAGCCATTGCTGTGTGGAAAATCCAATTTGCTTTGGAAGTCTCCTGACACAAGGCCTTGTCTTCATGGTCCCTTGGCAAACCATTTTCAGCACATGCATTAGTTCATGACCCTGTGATTTAACGGACATCATTAAATTTTAGCAGAAGAATCCATCACTTTGAAGGAACCCCTAACAAGTGTGTGACCTAAAAGTGAGACCTAATATCCTGGCATCTTCACACAAAGGGCTCCTTTTCTCTTAACATTTGGCTTATCTCCATGCCACTCCCAGGTCAAGTTCAGCAGTGAGCCCTGGTCATCAATGCACCATTGAGCTGCTCCAGGAAAAGCAAATCTCATCAAAGCAAAAAATGTAAATGTGCATTTCTTCGCAGCATCCCCCACTGCCAAACAGATAACAAGTTTATGTAGGCACAGAAAAAAAATCCCTATTTGAATAGTAATTGTTTGCTTATAAATTAACCCACAGAACTGTGCCACATGCCGTAAAACAATTTTACATTACATGGGCTTAAACGGTGGGGCTGGTATAATAAACTCTGTGTTGAGTCACCAAATTCCTCACATTCTTTGACTTCCCATTATGTCTCAAATGTCAGATATTTCACTGGGGTAACAAGCAGTAGCAGGGGCTGGGGGTTTGCGTGGGTTTTAATTGTAAAAGCAACATTCTCATAGAGAGGGACAGACAAGGTTCACAACCCCACTCTGCAGCTTGGGAAGATTGGAGGAGCTTCAAAGACTCCTTGTCTCCCCACTGGGCTGTTCTGGGGTTTAAGGCCCCTCCAGTCTGGCTGAGGGTCTCAAAGCTGTACAGCACCCCCAGCCCTGGGTCATGGAGCCTCTGCAGGCTGCTGCCTTCTCATGAAAAATGTGTGTGAGAGTGGGGCTGAGCATGGCTGCAGCCTGGGGAGGCTCCTGGCTTTGGGCAAACCATCAAATTGCTGCAATAGCCTGACAGCTACTCTCCCTTCCAATCATATTGTCAGAGGCAAAGTAAGGCTTTATCACTTTGAGATTGTTAATAAAATCTAGGTTTTATTTACTATAAAACTTCACAGTTTGGAGATTTTTAAGATCTTGTGGATTCTCCTCTTCCTTTGCATTCTGATGCAGAGGAAGCCAGACCTTACTTAGAGAGTATTTATGCTTCGTGTGCTTTTGGTTGGTCCTCTGTCTCCAGAGAGTATCAGTAAAGGTGGCAGTGTGTCTCAGTAAAGGTGGCAGTGTGTCTCAGCTCCCTTCTCCATGGAGCCAAGACAAACCTGTTGGCAATTTTGACATAACCTTTCCCCAAAAATGCCAGCAATGCTCCCTCCAGCTTTGTCCATGTCCTTAAGCATGGATGCTTCATGGAGGCAGCTGGCAGAAGCTCAGGAAAAAAACAGGAGCCAGAAATGCCCTGTGATGTACCCAAAACTTGTGCATGTGCCTGAATTAAGATAAGAATTGCCATGGGGCAATAAAAAGAACTAAATTTCCTTTCCCTCAGTCTGGAACACAGGTGTGGCTGATGTTTAACATTGATCCAGGGGTGAAACAAAAAAATATTGGGAGGGTCAGGCTACCATAATCCACTTTTTCTCTTCCTCCTCTCTTATGCAAACAGGGTTGGCAGAGAGGGAAGGAGGTCCTGCTGCTGCTCACCCCGATGGCAGGAGCATCCAGAGCTGAGCAAGCCCTGTGCCCCACTCTGATTTCAGCAAGCCTAGGAAAAAACACAAAAGAAGCACATGGATTTATCATCTATGGTCTCTTTCCAGCTATAACCAACAGAAAACATCTGTAGGGGGAAGGAACCACTCATTTACTATCTGAAATGTCAGTGAAACCCAAGAGAAAAGGAACCAAATGTAGCAATTACCCAGGGCTCCTCCAGCCCCCTGCAATAATCAAATATAGCTAATTTGCACTGACTCCTTTTCATGCTGACTCCAGGCATGGAAGAAAAAGATCACAAAGGAAAATTACCCCCAATCCTCCAGTCTTTCTCAAAAACTGGGAGCTGAGGCTAACTAACCCATAGGAAGAAAACACACAGCCAGAAGGGCAGGAGCTTTAAAAACTTAATCCCTTCAGACAAATGTGAAATACTTGTGTTTCAGCTGGAGCATGAATCAGAGATGATTCTCAGCAATCTCTGATTTAATAACAGCAAGGGCTGGGTGCAGTGGGTGCAGCTTTTCCCCCTCCCGCTACCTGCTGAATCCATCTCCAGCTTTTGAGGCTGATTTGGGGCTGGCCATGGCACCATTAACCCAAACCTAAACAGCCTGCTCCCATCATCGACAGGGAGCCACGGGGTCAACTGGAAACCAGAGAAAATCTGTTTAGTCATTTCTGAAGGCAGAGCAAAGCCTGATGCTATCACTCACTCTGCAGACACTCAGTCGGCAGTTTGCTGCCACAGCACCTGGTCCTGCTGCCTCAAAACCCTGCGAGGGAGCCCCTTGCACTTTATTAACCAAACTCACAGGTTTCTTTCTAGAAAACACAGTGAAGGTGATGAGCAGGGCTGTGGGTGCAAGCAGGACCACCTGACACAGCTCAGCCCCCCATGGTGAGGCTCAGCCCTCCTTCATCCTCATGGGGTGTTCAGGGAGATGCTCCCACCCATCCCAAGCTGAATCCCCCACTCATTGGGGTTTTTGTGGTGGAGGAACAGCCTTGTCCTCCAGCTGCCTCTCCTCAAGGCTGGAGAGCTGCCCCCAGCCCCCTGACCACGGCTGGCCACTCCTGCTGTGGGCAGCTGGAGCAATGGCCACGCTCAGCAGTTGGGTCTGGAGGGAGGACACGGCCCCAGGAGCCCCCAGGAGCTCTGGATGGCAGCCAGCAGGTCAAGGAGCTCAGGAATCCTCACACTGCACAGAGGATCCCTGTGCCTCTGGGTGGAGAAGCATCCACCCCCACGGTCCTGAGGAGAACCAGCCTTCAGCAGAAGCCTCTTGTACCCCATCACATGCAAAGGCAGGGGGAAGGTGTGGAACAGCACAGAGGGGACGAGGGGACCAGAGCCAGCACCTGCCACAGGCAGTGTGGTGCTCACTCTGTAACCAGCAAGGCCACCTGAGCAGCGAGGGGACAAGTGCTGGCAAAGTCACCTTCCCCAGGGTGTTACTGACTGAGGACAGCCAATGAACCACTCTAAAGCAAAGATGTTCTCTGCTCAAGCCAAGGAGCAGGAGCTGAGGCCACCAGAGTGGGACCTGCCACCAGTTTGGGACCTGCCACCACAGCCAGCTCGAGGCCACCAGTTTGGGACCTGCCACCACATCAGCTCCTGTGCTTCCATTGCTCCTGGAGCTCTGAGCTGGGTGAGCTCCCAGGGCACAGCCAGCACCACCACTCCCAACAGCTTTAGCAATAAATAAACAGGATAAACAGGGGGAAAGGGAGGCTCAGAGAGAGGAAACAACTTGTCCCTGAGTCACCAAGAACTAGAAACAGATTGCAGGTCTCCTCCTCCAGACCTGCTCTGCTTTCCTGCCTGGGAATGCTGTTCTGTGGCTGTATCACATTCCTCCCCCCCAGCACAGCTTCACTCCCCCCTTCTCCCCAGCACTGGAGCATCTAAGCAGCAAGCCCAGGGTTGGTGGTCCAGTAAGAAATGCAAGGAAGGAGGCAACGTCCCTCCTGGGACCAGACTAGGTGGCCCTTCTTTAGTTCATAGGGAATTAAGGGGACAAATGAAAATAAAAAGAGGAGGAAAATATCCATGTCCAAAGCTTGTTTTTTCTCAGCAGCTCCAATTGTTTCTGCTTCCTAATAAATCATGTAGGCCAGGGACAACCAATCTGCACAGCATTATTATTGTCTCAATACATTTGTTGAAAGAAAAATAACACTGCAGCTTTGCTGAAGCAGACAGGATCTGCTTTTCCAAAAGGTTTGTTGATATTAGCCCACAGTCTTGTTGGGCTCCATGTATACTCTGGACTGAAAGAGCTTTGCTGCATTCCCATCTCTAAGATACAGAGAGTCACCAAACCTAAATATTACCCTGAGCAGCTGAGACCTCAAAAGGTCTTTCTTTGTTTTGCTCCACACTGTGTTTCCCATTAACTCTTCAGCAGCATTTGTATGCCTTAGACTTGCAGAACCCAGGGCTGAACTTGGCTCCAGGCTGAACTATCTCATCCATCTAAACAACAGCAAGTTTGCAACCTGCAGGATTTACTCCAGAAGATTTTCCACTGGATGTCAGCAGCACAAGTCCCCCCCTTCCAGGAGCCAACTGGGGGCAGCCCAGGCTCTGTCTGGTGGATGAGCAGCACTTTGGGACATGGTCATATCAGCAAGTTATTGCCATCAAACATCCCCAGGAAGTGATTTTTAGTCATCCCACAATAAGGAGCTGCAGGTTTTGCTCCTCACCAGCCCAGTCCTCTGCAGCTCCTCATGATGCCTTGGAGTGGCTCCCTAGAACAGAGGCTAGACAAGGTGTAGAGAATAAAGTGGGGATTTGTTAAAGGTCTTCAACAGACACACCTTGGGCAGCCAAAGCCTCCCAGAGGCTACACCCAAAATGGGTGGTGGTCATGAGTTTTTCAGACAGATATGTTTGGTCCATTTACATATCAGGGGTTAATTTTTCAATTACAGCTTCAGGTAATGAAGTCATATTCCCCCAGTTTGCTTCTCCCCAAATCACTTTTGTTTATACTTTCTGTGGCCTGAGGATGTGGTGTGTCCTTGAGTTTCAGGCCCAGAGGGATTGTTTTCTCTGACCAAAATGTGAAGACAGTAGCTAACACTTCATATGGAGTTCAGAGTTATGCACTAATGCACTACAGGATCTGAAAAATATAGAGACTAAAATCTTAAGGCATCATTCACAACTTAAAACATCAGCACATTGTATGGACAGATCATCTGCTTAAATTTCCAGTGTTTAAAGAGACCCAGAGCAGGGGCCATCAGCACCCCTGTGCTTGTCCTTGGTGTCCCCAAGAGAAGCAAGGATTGGACTGGGTACAGAGAGCTGTGCCCTGGGGTCAGTGGTGTGTCCTTGTCTGTCGATGCTCCACTTGTGCTACTGCTTATTTCTGAATGAAAATCAAAGAGCCTGGATTTTTCTGACTTTTTTTCTTTCCATAGCACATGGAAACCAGGAGAGTTCTCCAGCATACCCAGAAGGATCCAGCAAGGGTATATCAAGAGCAGCCTCAGCTCCCAAGGACATACCCTGCCCACCATGAAGTGTGTCCACAGTGTGAGGGCAATGGGATGCACAGCACAGACCCTGTGAACCAGCCCCACAGTGCTTTGGAATCAGGTTACCTGGCCCAAAGGAGTCTGATAAGCAAAAATGAAATGCCTGAGTTTTGCTCACTCACAGCCCAGCCTTGCCTGCCAAGAAGGCAAAGGGGGGCCAAAAAAGCCTTGGGTGAGCAGCCACAGGGAGCCCAGGTAGGGCACATCAGCCCAGGTGTGTCTGTTCACACCCACAGCACAGTGATCCCAGCCTGGAGATGTGCAAAGAAGGAAACTGAGGCAAAAGAGCCAACAACAGAGAGTGCTGCCACAACCAGAGCACCCATCAGCTTTGCACATTGTGGCAGTCACTGAGCACCTCTGTAGCCACTGGGCAGTGCCACAGCAGAAAAAATTTGCCCCCTGATATTCCAAGTGTCAGACATTCTGGTACCTTTGGCTTTGAAGGAAACGATAATTTAATTTTGAATGCTAAGACAAGACTACGTGGGGTTTGGAAGCTGAACAACAAACACAGAGGGGTTTTTCCACCCAGCTTCACTTCTGCTGCCTCTGCAGCAGTTCCCCATTGCCAGGCTGCTAACACAGGGCTTGCTTAACATCATCACCCATTCCTGCTCTGAGAGGGCCCTGCAGCATGAAGGAGGAAGGAAAGGGCATGTGGTGTCACAAGGGAGATAAGGGAGGGAGCAAAAACAACCCTGCAAAGGTGGGCAGACACAGCTGGCCTGACTCAGAGCTGAGCCCATCCCTTCTGAAGGGCTTCAGAAACACAGGGAAAGAGCTAAGTGAAATAAAGGCCAAGGTTTAGCTAAGGTTTGGCTACTTCCAAAGATTTTTTTTTAAGCATGATCAGTAGATTTAGCTCCTCTGACCCTCAGGAGCCAGTCCTGCAGGGTTTACACCCGTGGCATAAGGAGGCATTTGCAGCCATGGGCCAGTAATAGCCACTTGAATAGACAAGCCCAGACACGGGCATATCTCCACAAACCCTGGCACTCACTGGCTGAAATCAGTTCCAGTCTTCTTTGCCCAAAATCCACCATTCATCCCCAACTCACCAGTATCCACCAGCATTCAGTCTGGGATGTTCCTGTGACACCCTGAAGCACTGACGAAAATTCAGATTAAAACATCCTGTGTGGGATTGAAGAAAACTATTGCAGGCCAGCAACATTTGTGGGGGATTTTGAAAACATTTTTTTTCCACCCTGGGAAAGACAGAAAGTCTTTTTGCATTTGGGGCACAATAAGAGGCAGATAGGGTTTCTCTGGAATAAGCAGATTAAGAACAACCCAATGAAGGGTGGTAACATTGCACAGTCAGGAGGAAAAAGCCCAAGGGCAAGGCAAGCTTGGCTCAGCTGCCCCAGACAACTAACACGAGGCTTGAGCTGCAGCCACTGCTGCTTATCAGCAGTGCAATGATTTTGTGTGCATGCTGAAATCTGCTCCTGAGATTGGTCCATGCCTGAATTTCCTCCTCCCTTCAGCTTACATGCACAGGCAATCTGTTACCAGCACTCTGTCCAGCCCCTCCAGCTCTCCAAGAACAGCCACCATCCACATCACAATGAGAGATGTGTTTGTTTGTGTCTGCTCGAGTCCCCGTTTGTCCTCTCTACAAACCACAGAGTAATTCAGCCTCAGGGCAGGCTCCAGTCTGGCGACAGCACCCGAGCAGGGTGGGGGGTGCCCAAGACCTTCCCCACACCACTCCCTTTAAAAAACACAACTCTGGGCTGAGGTGACTGAACTGACTTTCTTTTTAATTATTAGTATGATTATTATTTTTTCCTCTCCAGGCAAATATAGGCTCTGCACAAACCAGTCTGACTCCAACTCAATCTGGCCTTCCCAAAGGAACTGGAGGAACCGGTTGGTGATGGGGCAACCCCTCCAAAGCCTGGGTGGGCACCTGTCCCAGCCCTCCAGACACAGAGATGGCAGTGACATCCACACCTCATCCACCTGCACCATCTCTGCCACTTTTATAAGAATTCCATCAGGTTTCCATGCAGTCAACAATGCCTTCACCTCTGTCTGTGGCAGCAGGGCTCTCCTTCCAGCTTGGCCCAAAGCCCTTCTCCCTCAGCTCGTTTCAAGTGGGATAAACATGTTTATCACAGGAGCAGTCAGAACCAAGCAGGATTCAGCCTCATGGCTCCACTTTCCCATATGGAGAGGAGCCTAGTGGGCTGCTGGAAGCATCAGGAAAGAGCCACCCTCCTTTCAGGACGACACAGAATTGGCAGCAAAGCTGCTGGGCTCAGCATCCCTTTGGCTGCAGCAGGATCCCACCACCCCAGGCTCCAGGTCAATCCTCATTACTTGCACGAGATGCTCCTCAGCACTTAGAACTGGTCACTGGCAGCAGAGGGCAGAGCCAAGCCCCTGTGTCCCAGGTGCTGGGACAACCTCCATGCTGTGTTTTCCACCCCAGAAGTTCAGCCTCACCCAGCCTCCAGCAGAGCAGGGAGTGTGTTCTGACACAAGCATGAGTAATAGCATGAAATAACACCCCAGGAAGGTCAAAGGAAGAACCTCCCTGCCCCAGTGCAGCCCAGCAGTGGGGGGACCCAGCAGCAGAAGCAGCACTGCTGCAGCACACATTCACCCCCGGAATCAGCCCAGGCTGAGCAGCACGTGCTCCCCAGCAGGAGTGCAAAACACACCCAGAAGCAATCCTGAAGCTCCGACTGAACTTCTTGGCTCTTGCCCCAAAACAGTCAAGGCATGACTCTCCCAAAACCAAGTAATGCTGACTCCTGCTGCACTGCTACGGCCTCTGAGCCCCAGGAGATGCCTCTGGTTTCCAGAGAAGCCAGGAAAAGGCAAAGCAGCTGAGTCAGCACCCAGCCCTGGGGAGAAAGCCCTGAGTCAGCTCTGCTTCCAGCACAAGTGGACACTCCTCTCCTCTCCTCTCCCCTCTCAAGACTGCTGGCAGCCCCATCCATGCCCTGGCAGCCCCACAGCAGCTGCACACACAAAGCACACGAGTGAGGCTTTGCAGGCTGGAGACCTCAAACACAGGAGCAGCTACTGCTCAGGGCCAGTTAATTCTGTGCAAGGAACAAGGGGTCACCCAAAACCTTCTGGAAAACCTCACAGCAGCAGAGCACAGAGCAAGGCTATGAGGAGAGCTGTGGGATGGGCTATAGAGCACCCCTGTCCTGCAGCAGTGCAGCTCAACACCCTTCAGCTGGGGAAAGGAGGGGGGTCCCCTCTTTTCCCCAGTCACTGCTGGGGCTCTCATTGCTGTGGCTCAGGGCCGTGGACAGGCACTCAGCATCCCAGGAATGGGCTGCCTGCCTCTTCAGAACCCTCTGAACTGCACCCACCTGGGGCTCTGAGGATCTCCATGCCTGCAAAGACTGCCTGCCACAGCTTCCTCATTGTGTTTGAAACTTCTGCACCTCCTTTGCTGGGCAGAGGGAAAGGACTAACAGATGAGGCAAGTTTCTTTAAAGATGGTGAGATTGAAATAACTACTGAAAATTGCCCTTTATTTTGTCTTGCCCCTCCCCAACACTCTCAGAGCTCTAGCTGAGGTTCTCCCTGGATGCTCCTACCCCAACATGAGTGAGCAGCCAGGTGCTGGCCACAGCAACCACAGGTACTGGTGGCTGGTGTGTTTCCAGCCTGCCATGGGCAGCCCCACACCTTTGCTCAGCTCCAGCACAAAGCCCAGGAGAACCACTGAGGAAGGACACCAGGCAGAAATCCATGTTTCCTGTTCAGCCTTGGCTAGAGATTTCCAAATGCTGACTGGGGCAAAATCAAGGCATTTGGGTGGTTTTGAGATAGGTGGGTGTGACACCCAAAATGAACTTCACAGGGCTGGGTTTTTTTCCACTGTCATCAGACATCTCATTTTTGGTAAGGGAGGAGGAAGTGAGTGCTCACAGTTGTTCATTGGGTCCCCTCAACATCTCTCAGTGAGGCTCTGAGGTCAAGACTGATGGTGAAGGAGAAAGGATTATCTGGAAAAGGCTCCTCCTTTATCGACCATCCCAGAGTAAGGCCAGCTGGTCCTCACTCAAAGGAGGTTCAAAGTCAGCTGAGGTGGGGCTGCCCTTGCAGCAGAAAGGGGAATCACTTCTGTCAAGCAGGAAAGGAGAAACTTGATTCTTCTCCTTCCCCAGCAGCCCCACTCCTCCAGGCCTGAATCTTGCTGCTGTCAAGACATTTCTTTGCTTTGGCTCTGTATTGCTTCTAACCACTCTCAGAGAATCACACAGAGCTCCCTCCTGATGTTTTTCTGGTTTAATTCCCAACCAATTTGGTTTTCAATTTGCTGCCTCCTAGAACAGCTGGTCCCAATATTGCTAACCTTATTTACCACTTAACCAGCATCTCTGACACACATCACCCAGAGACTTTTCCAGTTCCAGAAATAAGTATCGTCTAATTAAGTTAACGATGAGCAGGAGAGCTCCTATCAGCCTCGGAGGTGTTGCACCACACCAGCTGGTCAGGCTTGGAGCTCATGCAAGCTCTATCACACTTCAAAGGGCAGGTTTGCAGGAAACACCTGCAATTGCACCACAGCACGTCCCTGGCTGTGCCTCCTCCCGGGCGTGAACGCTCCTGGACTCCTCTGAGCTTGATGCAAGAGCCAGATCACGTCTCCTGCCTCCTGCCAGGGTGACTCACCTCCAATCACAGCCTTTCCCCTCTCAAGCAGCACAGCACCGAGGTCTGTGCTGAAGAAATCAGCCATGCTGGTGTTCAAGGTGCAAACAGCTTGGCTGTTATTTAGCTTGAATGTGGCCAAAGCGTCCCCCCCAGAGCCCAGATGTGTCCTTGGATGAGGTCCTCAGTTCCACAGGCCACAGCATGCCCCAGCACAGGGATGAATCAGGACAGTCCCCTCCTCAAGAAAAGGCAGAGCCATGCTGATGGCAAGGACTTGTATCAGAAGAGACCAGCAGCGGGCTGGAGATAAAGCAATGCCTGATGCTGCCCAGAAGGAAAACTGGGATCACCCGTGGGAATGAGACAGCAGAGCTGGGAGAAGGTGGCAACATCAGCAAAGATTTTGATGAAAAGGTATCTACAAGCAGCTCTGATCTTACAGCCAGCTGTAAAGTGTGGGCTGGGTCATCACTGGGGACAAACTGTGACAGTCACACCTCCCTGCAGCCTGGCTGTGCCTCACATGCAAGAAGCAAAGAGTATCAGCATAGTGGAGGGGAAATGGCTGTTCCTCCTGGATGGGAAGCAAACAAGTGATCTGATCATGCTGCTCTGGGCTGGCTGGCTGCACAGGGACCCTGCTTCCCTCCATGGAGGCATTGAAGCCGTGGTGTTTGGAGAAGAGATCCTGTCTCCCCACAGGATGAAGGACAAGATTTCCCCCAGTCAAGCAGCATCTGATAAACCTCAAACAGAACCTGTAGACACCCACAGGAGTTTCCCAACCCATTTGTCACCACAGCAAGCTCTGCATGGCTCATACCTGGGAGGTGATCTAGCTCACCATGGGCTCATGGAAAGTCAGAGGAATTGAGGGTTACCATGGAAATTGTTTTCACCAACACAAACCACACACTTGCCAGAGTTCAGACACAAGAACTCAGCACATGCCTTGTGCCTATTTATGGGCAGTGTTGCCCAACTGGAGGGGGCTCTTAGAGAGGCAATTCAAGTTCATTAGTTCTGCTTCCTAAGGAACAGATAAGTCAGCCTGTTGCTTTTAAGAGGAACTCAATTATGCTAATTAGGTATCAAGAGGAAGCCCTTCATCTTCAGAGAGCTGCAGTGGTAGGAAGAGCAATGCTCCTTTGCAAGCACCTGCTCCACCTCTGTCCTGAGTCACCTTCAGCCAAAGTCTTTCATTAGGTGGCAACGAGCATGTCCTCACATGGCACGGCATCAATATGGCATTTGCTCCTCATTACACACTGGAGTCAGCACATGTGAGCAAAGACTGTCATTTTTAATCCATCCTTTCCATTCCTGACTCCACTGCCAGACAAGTCAAGCTATAATCATGTTTCAAAGACTTAAGGGTGAGCATTTGGGAGCTGGATTTTAGGGCAGTCAGTGAAATCCCTGTGTTAACCTCCCTCGGTAAAAAGCACAGGGTGCAAAGGGTATTTAAAAAAAAAAAAAGTCTACAAGCAACTTAAACTGCCATAAAAATTGAACTGCAGCCAAAGGTGGAGCTCCAGGGCCAAAGCCTCCCCAACTGTTTGTATTTTGCTTGCACTGTCCTCATAAGATACTGGCTGAACACTTAATTCAGCTCTTCCCCGTGCTCCTGCAGCCTTGCAGAGGAAGATGAGAGTGGGCAGGTTGGAGACAATTCCAGGAAAATATTGTTCTTCTCTTCTCATCCTGCCAGCAGTCACTCTGTGCTGGAAAAAGTTCATGAAACTCAACAGGAGAGGAGAGGTGAGGTACAGGGCTTCTGAAACACCCACTCAGCTGTGCTTGGCAGTTATCTCAGTGCTAAATCACTTTTTTAAAAGCCTGAAAAAAGCTGGGTTGAGATCCCCAAAGTGGAAGCCAGGCCAGAGAGAGAGGTTGGCGTGAACCATTTTACCCCTCTACTGGTCCTGGCCCATTTCTCTTAAAATTCCAAGGAGGCTGGAGGGAACCTTGGACCCCCAGAAGGGGATGCTGGGCTTGGGGCTTTGGCTTACAGGAGGCTGGGAAGCAGCTGGGGTCAAAGCGGCAAATAGGTGGGTGCTAGATGGGGTTTTGATGTCTTTGCAGAAGTAGTCACAGTGCCCTGGAGCCTCTCAGGATGACCTTAATACAGCTAAAAGAAATTCTCCTTCTCCCCCTGGCCCACAGAATGAATCCTGCTGAGAAGAGCTCACAGAAATACTTGCAGAGGGATTTTGGTTTCACTTCAGGCCAGTATTTTGGTACAACCCTGGGGCTTTCACCGCTGATAAAGGTCTTGGGACATCTCCTTGCCCTCCATCTCAGAACCTCCTGCACCCACCCAAGACCATCCCCTGAGCTGCCCTCCCCAAGCCCCAGAGCCAAGTTACACCAAGGAGAGGTGAGGGGCAGGTAGAAGGCAACACTGAGTAGAAACTTTTTATTTAAGGAACCTGACAGCCTAAAACAAAAGTTGGAGCAGCGGAGAATGGTGAAGAACGAACATGGGCAAGAGATTAAAATCCTTGTGAAGCCACCATCAGTGATGCATTGCAGGCTGTGGGAGCAGCAGAACCCAGGGGAGAGCTCCTGTACCTGCTCCAGGACAGCACCTGCAGAGGTGGCACACCCTCACACCCTGATCCAAGTGTTTGTTCTTCACATGGTGGCCTGGTCATGTCCCCCAGGGCTCACAGGCATGAACAGTCACTTCATGCCAAGCTACCAGCCAGCACACTCAAAAGCTGCAAGCTAAACATGAAAGGGCAGCCTGCCTTTGGAGCAGGTCCCAAAATAACACCGCTGGCATCAGAGAGAAGAACACTTAAAACCCTGCCTGCACACATGTCTAAAAATCTCCAAAAATAGCTCTTGCTTCCCCTTTGAAAAACACTGTGGTTCCCAATGCCTCACAGGAACTCTGGTTCTGCTCAGAGAAGCCACAAAATAAGCGAGCAGCCCAGAACTGATCCATGAGCACATCTGGACTAGCTGAAATCAGCCTTAAGAAGAAAGAAAAAAATAAATATTTTAAACAGCATGTGTCAAATCCAGGGACCTTTATTTCTCTGGAATGGAAAGAATTTGCCAGCCTGGACAAAAAATTGCAGGCAGCAATTGTACATTCTTTCAAAAAAAAAAAAAATTAAAAAAAAAAAAACAACAACACATACACATAAGAGTTTGGCTCCATAGATTTCTGTCATAAGAAACAACTTTGAATTGTACACCAAGCTTTTTACAAAGCATCAATGTTAAGATGTTTTACTGTGCTCTATCACATTCTTGGCCATTTATACAGAATACGCCATACCAAATGCTACATCAGCTTAAGACATTTTTAAAAATTAGTATTAAAAAGATACAAAGGCATCTTGGCTTTCATTTGTGTTTTTCTTTTATTAAGACATGGGAGTTTTCTTTGTTTGTTTTCCTAAGGAAGTCACTAAAAAAATATAATAACTTAATTCATAAGGACAAGATTGGTTAAAAATCCAGCCTTTCTTGCTTGGCAGCCATCTGAGCTCGTACCTCTGTTGCTTCCATGAGCCTGTGAGCACTGCAGGCTGTGGGGTGTCAGCCTCCAGCTCTGTCCAGCCTCAGTTACCAGCTCTGTTCAGAGTTTCCACTGCAGCCAGGAAATATTCCTGGCCAAATGCTAAAAGAGATCTTCGGCCAAACAGGGGGTTTCAATCTGGGCCAATCTCACATGGGTTCAGCCCTTTGTCTTTTGCCTCTTTGTACATCCTTTGGAAGTCTTTAAAACGAGGGGCACAGCCTAACCTGGCCTCCCCAAAGTGCATACGTCCCGTGAAAAGGAAGTCTCCATCTCCTGGCTTCACCCCACACTCGAGCAAGGTCTTTATTTGTCCTCTCCAGTTCCCACTCTCCCCTGTCAGCTGAAAGACTTTGCTCTTCTGCCTGTACAGTTTGTTGACACCGACGTGAATTATGGATTCTTGCTCTTCTGCCTCGTTCGTTACGTTCTGAATGGAGCCTCTGATGACTGGAAACAGAAAAAGGTTTTAAGGATTAATTACTCAAAAATGCTTTGGAAGACCCTGGTCCAAACTCAGGCCTGTGCAACCAGGGGAACTGACTTCACTACAACAGCCCAAGTTTTGGTCCTTTGTTATTCTGAGAGTTAAGATTATCCAGTAACTTCTAGTATATATTACCATTTTTTGTAGTTTATGTTCGTAATCTGACCAGCAAAGTGCACCCACACACTAAATTTAAACAGAAAAATAATTACATCAGAAAAATAGCATTAATCATGCAGAATTCTAACATGAAGATATGTGCTAAATGCTCCCTGAAAACGTACTTTCTGTTCTTCAAGCTAACCCTAATTTCCCTTTTAAAAAGGGAAGCATGGACAATTAGTGAAACTTTTGGTCTTTTGTCAAGTCGACCACCACTGTAGGGCAACAAGTAATGGCCTCTCCTAGATGCACCCAAATCCTTGACCTGCTACCATGGTTGCTGTGTCACTCTGTCCACCTTGGGGACGTGCAGACAGTTCTGAGGTCCCCCATGAGCCCAGCACCCTCAGGCCACATGTACTGCTGGTGGAGGCTGAGGTGTGAGGAGGTGTCTGTGGGTGTTTATGGGAGGAGAAGGGACTGGGGACACAACAACTCACCAAAATCACTAGTGCAGACAGCCAGGAGGACCTCAGTGTCACTGCAGGGTCGGCAGGGAGCTGCATGGCAAGGGTCACAATTAGCAAAGGACTAGACAGCAGCAAACAAGTAAATTTAAATAAATAAACCATTTAAACTAAACAAAAACATGACTGACAAACACACACAACATGGACACAATCACCCCAAAGATGTGTCTGACTTCTCTACCTCTACAAGAAGTGGAGGCTAACCCCAGTTGACCCTAGAGCCTCCATGAGATTTTTGTGCCCAAGCAGGAATACAGATCTCTTTACCAGTCCTGCTGGGTTATATTGTCTAGCAAGCACTCCACACGCTCACTGCATTGATCCAAAATACATTTTGGTACCGGGTGCGTTTGCAGGGCGCTCTGCTGTGAATTCACTCAAAAGCTTTCAGATCATGTGTCTTTTATTCTCTGATGGCAAAGTTATCTCTTACAATTTCTATCCAGTGTTGTTGGGCCATGTAGTCATCACCACATCAAAGATCCAGCAGGTTACAGAGTGGGGGAGGCAAAGAGGGGAGGAAAAAACCCCAATGCATGTGCTGGAGGACGTTGAGGCAAAGCGGAAACTCGAGCCTGTATCTGTTTGAGCTCAAGCAGCACAAAGACCATTTCCTGTACTGCTGGAAACATTTGGATATCTGCACTAATCTAATCAATGAAAGAATGTGGCTCCTCTTTGTACTCAGCCAGATATTTCTGAGAAGAAGGTGCTATAGTTGCAATACAGATGTTTCTATAACACCCTGTTGAGTTCAGGAATTTGCTTATTATCAGGATCTGCCCTGCCTGGCCGTGCTCAGTGAGTCTGTCCACAGTGGCACAAGGATCAGAACCTTGTCTGTCACCTGGTGTCACCTCAACACATCATCCAGAAAACTGGGAACCCTGGCTCAGCTCAGGCACAGACTCCAGCAAAGCAGGAGTGACTGGATGATGAGATTCCATCACAGTCACCACCAAACTGCAAACTGGAGCCACCCCACTTCTCCCCAGCCCCAAAAAATTCAGCTTTTGAACCTCAACATCTGAAAACACTTAGTTTAGATTCCCAAATAATCACAGCCTTCCTCTCCCCCTGCCTGCTTCCCAAAGTTTATCCATTGCACTTGAAAGTAGATTTAAGCTTGTCCACGCAACACGCAGCTGGTGCCTCTGATGCTCTGTCACCCTCCTGTCAGACAGCACAAGCCACCCTCTGACACAAGACATGGCAAATCTCTTCTTTTTTCCAGGGACCCAGAAAGGCAGTGATCCAGAAGGAAGGATTATTGAACCAAATCCACCAGATTTGCTCCAGTCAGATGATTCATACACAGTGTAACACGCTGTTTAACAGGATTAAAGGAAATGTAAAATGCACATTTCTGGGCAGGGATATTTGAAGGGATAATTCAAGGAGCTTAAAAAGCTCTAAAAGAAGAGACAAGGAATAGGCAAAATAGCATCTGGATCAATCACATTTCTGTTTAGTTTGAATACCTCCAAAGCTTTCAGAAACAAGCCAGCTTTCCCTGCCCTTCTTACCCCACATACTATTTCAGCTCTCTTTTTTGGAAAAGTTAGGAAAACCTTTAATATCATGAGAGATGCAGAACCAGATGAAGCCTGGACATAACTGAAGTACTAGAATAAATCAGGCTAAAGATATTTCAAGTTTTAGACTCAAGAGATTTTGATCAGTGACTAGACCAAACATACAAGCGTCATCTGACAAAGAAAATTGTAACAGAATCACAGAGTCATTCAGGTTGGAAAAGACCTCCAAGATCATCGAGTCCAACCATGAACCCAGCACTGCCATGCCCACCACTAACCCCTGTCCCCAAATGCCACATCCACACACATTTTGAACATTTCCAGGAATGCTGATTCCACCACTTCCCAGGTCAAGTCTCAGTGTGTTAATCCCTAAACATCCTACTATGGAGTTTTTTCATTCATGGCACCTCCCAGATCCATCCAGGGCAAAAGTCCCTCTTCCCCAGGCTCCCTCTGTCCAGATGAGGACCTGACTTAGACCAACAAAGCAGAGGGAACTTGCACAAATCCCATGGCATTTTCACATGGACACAAGCTCCAAAACAAAGTACAGCTGAAGGACATCCTCTAAACCCACAGCTGGATTTCAGATATTCCATTCTGGAAAGACCTTGTAATAAAAAGTCATCTCAACCTTTTAAAGTCTTGGTTGAGACCAGACATCTCTGTAGTTCATCCAAACCCATCAGAAAATTGGAAACACCGAAATGACTAAGCCATTTCTGTTCTCCAAAGGAGTGCCACACAAGCAACAGCATTAAAGATGAAAAACAAAATGCTTCAAAAGTGGTTCCTTCCATTTAAATAGACTGACACAGTAATAAATCAAATGAACAAATCTCCATGTGTACACAGAATCGAATAATTTTAATTGTGGACCCTAGGCAAAATCCTGAAGCCTTTTTAAATACAAAAGGAAATTAAAAATGCTCAGTGTTGCTCACACTAGATCATTACTTAAAACCTGCTTCAGGTCCAGCTGACTCACAGCAACGTGGTGGCATGTGAGCTGCTTTAACAATCATTTTCCACCACCCATCTCTGCAACTCCAGACAGATGAAGACCAAAAATCCTCTTCTGTGGGACAACTCCCACATCTGCATTCACAGAGTATCAAATAGATCTTGCAAGTGGCAAAAACAAGGTATGAAAGCACAGATGGAAAGCAAGTTGTGAAGGATTACTGCTGAGGTAAATGAACCATTAAAAAGCAAATAACATCCCCTGGCTACAACCAAAGCCTCATTCCTATAAAGGCTCAGAAAAGAAACTAAATCCTTAGGAGGTGGCAATGCCTACACTTTCTTTTGAATCACAGCCATGAAGGAATCTGTGTGTTTAACACAAAAGTTCGTGGCTTTAGCTGCAGTTCAGCACTCATTCCCTTTGGACTGGGCAGCAGGTGCTCTGCTCCATCCATAGGTCAAAATAAGACACACACCTCTAGAACAGGAAGCATCCTTATAACTATTTAAAAAATTTAAAAGGAAAAACAGAAAAAACCACCCCCAAGAAAGCACTGCACTCATGCACAGCAGGTGAAGATGTTCATTTTCTGGGGAACTGGGCCTGGTTACTAAACAAGGCAGCTGTGTTTGCCAGATCCTGACTCCCTGGGGATGTCTCGAGGGCTGCTCAGGTTCTCACATCCAAAAGCGAGCCTATGAACTTGCAACAACAATATCAACGTCAGCTGCTCCAATTCCTTTAAACTCGATGAGCCATAGAGCCTTAATTCATACAGCAGCAGGAGAAAGGTGGGAAAAAAAAAACATAGAAAAGCAACATTTTATTGAAGTCCTCCAAAGCCCAGATGCCTCTAAGTCAGCTCCACCAGCAGTGGCATAAAGCCTGCATTGTGCACGTCGGCTGCCAGCTCTCCTGGGATGCCTTTGATGGATTTTGACAGAATCCTGACCTGAAGTAACCTGAGGCAGCCCCCTGCCTCCAACACCCCAGCCCAGTGCCCCCAGAGGCCTCTCCATTCACCTCCCCGCAGAGGGAGATGTAATTACATCATTCCTCACAAGGCAGCAGTCATGTCCCAGCTGCTTTCAGCCATTTGCCCTCTGAACCTGGTGTTACTGAGGAGGACGAGGCGATGCTAACAATAGACTGCACTTGTTGGCCAACAGTTCTGTCAAACACGCTGCTGGTCCTCGCCTGGACCTCTCCACAGGGAGGCAGGACCTGGTAAGAGGGAGGGATGTGCCCTGAGGAGATGCCACCAGCCTCAGGGGGTCCCCAGCTCTGCCAGCACCAGGGAGTTGGGCTGTCTAGGGAGGATTGTCCCCGATATTGTGGATGGATTTGAGTGTCCCTTCAGCGCTGCAGTTTAGCACTCTGCCCAAAGACGGAGCGAGGTGTCACTGGTCTCAGCACACACACACAGCTCCAGCCCTTCCTCCTTTGGTCTGTGTGCACACAACCCTTCTTTCCTTGGAAAAGAGGAGCTGGGGGTGTGGAGGGGCCATGGTGGAGGATGACAGCTCCCTGCAGGACACATGCAACCACGACGTGCTGGCTCCGGCTGCAGGCGTCACAGAAACCACATGAAGGGGCCTGCTCCTCTTTTGAAACATTTGTGTTTCAACAGCCACCCATGGGTCTGACTGACCTGACCTTACCCCAAAACCAGCTTCCAGCCCACAAGAAAGAAGTTCCCTCTGCCTGTCCAGATTTTTCTCAGCACACTCCAGGACATCACAGCTAGCAGAACACCTGATGAGCCACGCTGCAGGTCCCTACACACCATCCCAAAACTCCACTTAGTGAGCCCAAAACACCTTCTCCACCCTGTGTCCCCAGATAGGCTGTGCTGAGCATGCACCCCTGCACCGGCAGCACGCACAGGAAGAGACACATTTTAAGCAGAAGTGAAAATGTTGAACACAAAGTAATTGCAGAAAACCACTTCACCGAGGAATACCCTTTGGTTTTGTGAAGCAGCGGGTGCACGCGTGCCGTGTGGTGAAGGTGTGGATGCTGGGGGAGGAAAACACAGAGCTCTTTATCTGAGCTTCCATGGCACACATCACCCACACCTCAGTACTTCTGAGCAACCCTTTGATGAGCAATCAGACCTTTTTAAGCATCAAAAGCTACCAAGGAGGTCCAGGCAGGGTTGAAGAGTTATTTTCTGTTAGTTTTAGGTTTAAATCTCCTGATTAAAACAAGTATTCTTTTCTCTTCAAGGCATTCAGATGGGTCTTGCTGCAGTCCCTGTGCTGCAGCACCTCCAGCCACACCCGTGTGGGGCCACAGACCCCCCTCCCTCAGCATCAGTTCATATGAAACAAACCCACCCACACCTTTCAAATTCTTGCTGCCGGCTCTGTAACTGGCAGCTCTTGCTGGCAGCACCCAGACTGGAAAGGGCATCATAGGATGAGTCTCCTTCCTGGAAACACAGAGTGCAGACTTCCCAGAGCAGATTATAAAAATAGACGTGGTTTCTCTAAAAATTATGTGTTTCTCTGCTATTTTTTTGACTCCTAAGCAAAAATGATTATGTCTCAACTGCTTACTGGATCAGTGACTTAGCTGTGAGACAAGAGTTTAGGGACAAACATCATATGAGCAAAAAAACAAAAAAAATCTTGCCCTGATCCTTCTTTAACTATTTACAAAGTGAAATAAATCCTTGTAATTATTTCTTCTGAAATAATTCCACTCTGAAGGAGCATTTCTTCCATGAAGCAAACCTCTCACAGCTCATATCCCAAACAAAAAGATTTGCTTTGCTGTGCAGGTGGATAAGAATTTGATAACCACTCTGGTTTACCAGGCTGTGACTAGTCCTTTCCTTTCTTGATACACCTCAACTTTTCCTCACCACCTCAGAAAGCTCTTCCTGAGCAAGCCAAAACAACATTCAACCTCAAAACCCTCACAACCCCCACACCGAAACACCACCTAAAACTACATCAATGCATCTGCACTGTCAGAGCATCTTGTATTTGAAAGGAACGTGCTGGCTGGAGCTGAGGCCAGCAGAGCTGCATCCAGCACACCTGCATTTAACATAATACCTGCAGCCACACAGGGAAAACAGGGCCAGAAGACACAGAGCCTCTCCACAGCTGGGCTGGAAATTACTGACACCCTGTCACAACACACAGAGGAGCTCTCTCATCACTCCTTTGTTTTACAAGGTTTTCCTGTCTTTGGATGGGATAGGATTACAGGGCTTTCTGCAAGCACTGCACTTTTTCCAGCATGTCAGTAGGAAAACACCAAGTCAGGGAACAAACAGGAGAGTTGGATTTGCCCTGCTCCCAACCCTGTGGGGATCAATAAACCTCATACATGGGACCACAGAATAACAGAACAGCTTGGGACAGAAGGAACCTTAAAGATCATCTCATTCCCACCCCCTGCCATGGGCAGGGACACCTTCCACTATCCCAGGTTGCTCCAAGCCCCATCCAACGTGGCCTTAAACACTTCCAGGGATGGGGAAGTCAGAGCTTCACCGTGCCAGAAACCTCACTACACTAAGAGCAAAGAATTTCTCCCTAACATCTAATCTAAATCTCTCCTCCTTTAGTTTAGAACTGTTACCCCTTATCTTATCATTATCTGCCCATGTAAAAAGACACTCTCTCTTTTTTTGTTAGCCCACTTTAAGCACTGGAAGGCCACAATGAGGCTGTGCTTTGATGAATACAAGGTTAATGCTATGAGTAACATAATGAGAGTTTAGTGCTCTTCTGAAGGCAGAACTCTTCATCCCCCTGTTTGCTAGAAAGTTAATCTGAGCCCCTGTGCTGAGCAGAAGAGGCAACCCGGGACAAGGATCATGAGCACAGATACAAAACTCAAAGGTTCCCTTCTTCTTACAGATACAACACAGCCAAGATTTGGTACAGGACAAGGTGGTGATGGAGCAGCTGAAACAACATCATGGTGCTGCAATGGACATCCTTCCCTGACCTCTCTGTGTGAAGAAGGGATAGCAGTGATTTTACCCCTCCAGAAAAGGAAGAGTCAACTTCCATTCCTTGCCTTAGCTCATTTCTAACACTCAGTTCAACTTGCATATATGTACAAGTTTCCAGAATTAACCTGGAAAATATAGACAGTGGCCAAGAACAATTAAACCTGCAAATAAATTTAATGAAATGCAGATTTTGCAGGCTGTGGTATGGACTGTGACAAGAGAATCAAGTTAATACCACTTCCTTCCTGCAAAGAAAGGATAAAAAAAGCATATTGTAAAACCTCATCACTAGAGATGTGATGACCTTTGTGTTCTGAGAAACGTTAGGACAAGAGATCATAAACCAGAAATTTATCTTTTCACAGAACTGTCTTCCAAGAGGGTATTAAAGTCCCTAAGCACCAAAGATTAACTATTTATGTAAACAATGTGAGGAAGAGATTTGGTACTAGGCAAGCTCCATTTGCAACAGCTTGCAAATTGAAACTTGGCTCAGCAGATACAGAGCACGTAAGGATCCTGTGGGATTGATGCCTTTTTGCTGTTCCAAGATGCAGCAGCCATTCTAACAAATGAGCTGAAAGGTCAGCTAGAAACACAGGCATTTGTTTAAAATTTAAAACAAAACAAAACAAAAGGAATGAAAAACCCACAGAGCAGTTTTTATTTAAGCAGCATTAAACATTATTAAACTCTACCTCCATATATGAGTTGCATCAACCCAGGAGAAAAGATGAGAATGTCATAGCTTCAAAACACTTCTTTCTGTCACTTCTTTCTGTCCCTCCTCTTTCCCCTCTGGGGCAAACTCCAGCACTGGGGTGGACAGTGACAGAATGGTGACTGGATCAGGGCCAGATCCCAGTCCAACTCCTGCACTTACCCATTGCATCATAGCTCTATAAAAACCCTCAGTTACAGTCAAGTCTGCAAGACACTGTGTCCAAAAAGTCCCACTCAGAAGATCAGATGTCCAGTCAAATTCCTCTGTCTGCACTACAGCAGCAGAGCCCAGCAAGAGAAGTGTCTCTGCAGCCACACCAGCCCATGTTCCTGTGCAAGCAGCACCTGTACACATCCTTTTTTTTTTTTTTTTTTTTGCTTTCCTCTTCTCCCTCCCTAACTGCAATCAAAGGGAAAAGATGGCAGCAAGATAACTGCTGGGAATTTCTCCTGCTCTACGTGCACAAGACAACACTATAAAGCCATAAAAAATGAGCTCTATTTGACTGTCTCACAGAAAATACCTCTCTCCTTCCTCAAACCTATCACTACTGCCCAAGGGGGATTAGGAGTGGGAAGTATGAGGAGAAATGAGCTGCTGGAAGTCAGGGGTGCCTCTGCATGGTGGAGGGGCTGCTCTGATGCCCTCTGACCTGCAGCAGAAGGGCTGGGCAGTGTCCCTTGCTGTCACCCCATGAGAACATGCCAGCACAGGCAGCTGCAGCATTGCACCCCTGCACTGCCACACAGGACCAAAGGAAATTCTTCCCTGACTCAAAACCCACTAAGACTTATGGCTTGGCTCATCCCCTCCCAAAATTCACTCTGAAAATGTTTCTTCTAAAGCAAACATCATGCCAAAGCCTTGTAAAAGCTCTCACGGGTCACATGCAGGAAAAGGTGAAGTTAGAAAGTTTTTGGTGTCTTCTTGTGCTCACACAGCTCTCAGCCGTCACACAGTGCTTGCACAGCAGAAAATGAACAAGTAAGGTGTTTTTCACTCCCATGCCCTAGGGAAATTGTGCAGCCAAGCACTTCTCCATGCCCCTGCCAGGGCTTTAGGAGAGGCTGGAGCCAGCACCTACTACCAGGCTGGAAACCTGCCAGGAGCACAAAAGCTTTCCCTCCCTCCTCCTCTTCGGTCCAGTCCATTAATGCCTCTGATGGAGCAGAGGAATAGAATTAAGAAACAAGTGGCTGGTTAAAGTTAAACCTAGAGCAGAGTAATGACAGATCAAAGATTAAGTGAGACTTTAAAAAAACAGAAAAAAATAAAAAATAAAAAAGCATATGTGCACTCAGCTCCACACAGGTCCTTCTCCTTCCTGTTTCTAGAAATCAAATTCATTTTGGTGTGTGGGAGAGCTCTGAAGGAACAAGGCCAGTTTTCATTATAAAATCATGTTTATTTGATCAGCCTGTTCTTGAGAAGGGATGTGGAGGGGCTACATCTACACAGAGAGAGATCCTCAATGCTGTAATATTGTTCAGCTAACCTTAAAAAAAATCTACTTAAAACTTTTCATTTGTAACAGGAAAAGCTTTGAGATACATCACATTTTCTTACTTAAAATCACATGGTGCTTGGTCATATCAAGCTCAGTCACCACCTTTATATAGGAACAGCTTTTTTCTTTCAAATTTCTGACATCCACATGCAGATAGAAGAAATTGATGTGAAGCTACCAGCAGTTGTGGTGAGGCAGAGGTGCATCCTGTGCAAACAGGAATGATGCTGGGAGGCAGACAGGGCAATGGAATGCCAGACAAGCTCCATGTGCATTTCCCAGCACCTCTGATCACCACAGCTCTCCCAGGGCTTCACCACAGAAAACACATGGGCAAACACCAGAGGTGATGCCCATTGCAGGAGTTAATGCTCAAATCCCATAAAGGAGTCAGGAGGTGCCTGTACAACCCATACCAAAAAAATCCTTCCACAAATCTGAACCAGCACCAAAGGTTAACTGGACCAAGGCTGTCACAGGGCAGCAGCTTTTCTGAGCCAGCATTGAACCTCCCAAAATCAGACATAACACATCAGAGCTTTAGGTCCAGGATATCTTCCAAGTACCTGTGCAATATTTTAGTGAATATTTTCTGGCTTCTAGCACAGATTGAGGTGAAAGAGATTTTCTGTCCTGCAAATCAAGGCTTCGACACAGGAAAGATTTGGCCCATGTTTCAGTCAGTGGGAAGAGGAATGCAGCTTCCCCGCCCTCTCATCCCTTCTTTAGCTACAGCCTCAGGAATTAGCAAACTAAACAGTTCTGCAGAGCAAGCACAGAGCATTATTAAAGACTGCCAAGCAACTGGGCTGGATTGCAGCTCTGTTTGTGGGCCCATCTTTGGTGGTACACAAAGGTCAGAGCAGAGCACAGCCCCAGCTGCCTGCACAATACACCTGACTGCTTATTGCTTTTGACTGCCCACTGAGTTGGGAAATAAGCTAACGGCATTCGTGGCCAGTCTAGCAAGAATAAGTTATTTTCTCTCCCCCTCTCCCCTGCAGCTGTGTATTTATCACTGCAGCCCCATTGTCACCTCCTCTGTCCACTGCAAAACCAACTCCTGTCCACAACATCAAAGGGCAAGCAGGGCCAGAGAAGATGCTGCCAAAATCATTTTCTTGGGAGAAAGAGAGATTAAATTAGGGAATCCATCCAATTTTGGTGGGGGCTTTCTTTTAAGTGAAGGCTTCTTAGTCCAACATTTTTCAGACTCAGGTCCCCAAAACATCACCCTCGCTCAGTTCATGATGATGTGTGAGCGTGTGCATTCCTCGAGCATCAGAACAGCACTTTGAAACCATGCCACACAGGGAAAAAAAAAAAAAATAAAAACCTTTGTTCTCAACCTCTCCCACCCAGTCAATCATTCACTGCAAACCTGACCACTTCAGGCACATGACTACCTGGAGCAGGTTTCCAGCTTCTCAAAATTAATCCCACTGCAGGCAGCGTTACACTGCAACCAGCTCGATCCAGCCAGGTGCTGCTTCATGACACGCCCTCAAAAACCAACTCTAAATGTGCTTTTTGCACATTAGGGATAGGGAATGCTAAGGTTTATATTTTCATGGTTACTTTGTACCAAGTTTTGGATCAGCCATTACTATGGGAAAGACAAAGTTAGTGTGGACACTCCTGCAAGGAGGGGGAGCACACATCAAAAAGAGCCCCATTTGAAATACGGTATCCTAGAGCAGGAGTGTCAGAGGGATCCCTTACAGAGCCACTAACTGCACTGTATGGTGAGAAATTGCAATAAAGGCTTTTTTCTGATGTTTTTCTCTTAAAACTTGCTTATGACCTTTTAGAGAAAAGTCAAACAAACCATCAAAGCTTTAGGTGCACAGCTGAGCCACCCAGCAAGGTGTGCTCATGCTCATAGGGCAGATCCCTCAACTTTGCTGTTTATTATTCATTTCTCCAGCAAACCCCAAATGGGAGGAATGCAGTGTCAACCTGTTCTGTGCACTTCATAGTCACAGGATGGTTTGGCATGGAAGGCACCTTAAAAACCATCTAGCTCTAACCCCTCAACCCCAAGGGGTAGGAGAGTTTCAACCTGCACAGAGGGCAGGGAGGGGAGAAATACAAAGCAAGGCATTTTTCTCATCTGATGGGGTGTGTTGGAACAGACCCCGTGCAGCACCCAGTGGTGCTCCCCTTTTGCCACACAGCACAGTGCCAGCTCCTCAGATGGACACAGTTACTCAGGCAGAACCTGTGCTAGGCATAAAGGTCATGGGGACTTTCAGTTTAAGTGTTCCAAGTTTCCATCACCTCTTCTGCCCACAGCAGTGAGGAGCTCAGTCGTGGTTACCCTGGCAAAGAGTGGGCACAGCAGGCACTGCCTGCTCGCCAGCCTTGGCACAAAACACCAGAAAGTTTCCACTCTGACAAGAAGTGAAAAATACACCAGCGAGAGGATGGTGAAATACTGGAACAGGCTGCACGGAGTAGTGGTAGATGCCCTAAACCTGGAAACATTCAAAGCCAGCGTGGATGGGGCTCTGAGCAATGGAAGGTGTCCCTGCACACTGCACAGGGCTGGACTGGATGGAATTCAAAGGTCTCTTCCAATATAAACCATTCTGTGATTCCATGATCTGCTGCTTCAGGTCACAAAGCTAAGCAGCACATCCAGCCTTCAAGAAAGAAAAAAACCCTAAAGACTGGATATTTGTGAGGAACTAGAGGAAAACATGAGACTAGGAGCCTACCAGGTGGAATGACAATAGAGCCCTGGGAGGATACCTGTAGGGATAGGGCAGATTGGAGCCCCACCTCTGCCAAACACACACTGCATTAAAGATCAGAAGTTAAGAAGAGTGCTTTAAAAAGCCATTTGTTAGCAGAAACACTGGCATAGCCCAAATACTTCTAAGCTTTCTGAATTTCTGATCTGTTTTCTCAGGACAGTAAATTAACAGCATACAGGAAATAGCTGAATACTGTTAATTACTTAACTGGTTTTATCTGGTTTTGCCTTGTTTTTCAGATACCCACACAAGTGTTGTACCTCCTGTGTATTAATACTCTCAACCAGGTACCCAGCATTAATAAAGAAAACATATAAAACAGTTAATAGAATCTGCACTAAGTCTGTAGATGCCATCAAGATAAAGGGGCATTTTTGTTAAAGTTTGACTTCTTTACTACACAAAAGCAGGTGGGTAATGAAAGGGCTTTCAATATACGCTCTGAGCTCTGACAACTGAATTACAGACATCCCCATGGGAGTGCAGTGGGAAAAGCAAACTACACAGCTTGAACAAAGCTGGGCCCAGAGCTTGCTGAGACATCTTGAAACACAGACTTTAAGTAACAAAATAAAGCTCCTTTGGTGGGACAGGGAAGAGGATACACCTTCCTCTCCAAAACTTTTGGTCAAACCTACAGATTCTTGTTTCAGCCTAGTTGAGCAGAAGCTGAAGTACTCAAAAAGTAAATGACTCTCCAGGGACCTTCACAGTTTTCATAGAAATGTAATGCAAGCAGTGTGCTGTGGTGCAAGGCAGACCTAAAGCAGGCACAGCTGAGAAGCTGCTGTGGCTCAGCACCTTCAGAAAACCTGTAGGGAGAATATGGCCAAACAGTATTTGCCAAAACCTCCATCTACTTGCCAGAATAGGCAGCATAGCTGATACTCAGAGGAATATTTTCTTCCAGCACAAGCAGAAAAGATTAGGATCAACAGAATTCAACAACTTAAACAGGTTCTGCTGATTCTCCGGTGGCCTCAGGCCAAAATGTCACGGTGCCTCAGTTCTTCATTTGGGCAAACATTGAGGCTGCAGAGCATGAGCTGGAGTTAATGGAGCATCAGTGTGGATGGGAATGATAGAGGGGTGCAACCCAAAGCCTAATCTGAAATCAAAGGCACTTTCAGTCAACCACCATTCTTGGATATGAAGAGAGAACACACCCATCAAGATGCCTGAATTGTCAAGGTGACCCTTCTTAGGGACTACTCCCATTAAATGATGTCAAGCACTGTGGCATGTTTGCCTTCACTCCTCTTCCCATCTTAAACTCCAACCCCACAGAAATGCACTTTATTTGACTGTTACTAACACAGTAAAAAACTTTCCATACCAGATGTCAACAACCTGAATTAAAATCTATCAGTACAGTACAAATTCTTCCTGCAGTTAGGAAAATCTTGAGAATGTGGTAAGGCAGTCAGAGCCAAGAAAAGGGTTAAGTCCCCAAAATCTAGAAAATTTTAAAGACTGCCCCATGTCATTCAACCTTCTAAAAAAAGGGAAAGGCCAATGTAAAACCTGCATATGTCTTCAACTGAATTATTTGCTAGACTCTGATTAAGTGGGAAAGAATGGCTGTAAACTAATAAAACTTGAGGATTTCTAATTAAACCACAGGCACCATGCCAAGCATTGTTGATTTGTTGATGCACCCTGCAATGTCAGGACTCTAAGGACATAACAGGTTATTAAAGTATTAAACAGATGACTTACACCCTTTAATCAGCGCTGGGATGCCAGGTTAGGAAGAGAGAGTAATTCAAGGGCAGAGTACAACAATTATCACCAGGAAACAAACACAGCACTTAGGGAAATCGGGGAGAAGTTGTTAGCAAGTAGTTATTGCACAAGGAAAGGGCTGGATTACTGAGCCCACACCTGGGTCTTTTATGATAGTCATCTCCCCACTCTGAAGCAGCAACAAAATTATGCAATTTTTGTGATTTTCAGCTCTTTGCCATCAGAAGAAGCATTGCAGCTTCCTCTGCCCAGCACATCTCAGACTCCATCTATAACAGCATCTCACATCTTTGTCACCTCTTCACACCTACTGCAGCTCTGCTAAACTCTGTCAAACTGCAACTGAGACGCGAGCAGCCTCCTTTTTCCAGAGTGCAGCAGCCAAAAACTGTAAACCAAAAGCTGCAGACAAAAATCAGCCACGTTTGTGAACAAGGGACAGAAGTGAGGGTGGTGGGAAATGTAGAACCTTAAACCCAGTTTTCAGTTCCTTTAAGGTCAGCACTTGCCTCTGACTTGAGCCTCCTCTCCAGTGAAGAAATCTTCAGTGATTTCAGTGATTGTAAACTCCCCCTCCAAATGCACAGCTCAGTAAAGCACATTTCATCTGAGGTTTCACAAAAAAACTAGAAGCAGCTCCAGAAGAAAGGAGGTCCATGAACAGCAAAGACCCTCAAATATATTGCTCTGTAAAAGCCTCACAAGCAGCTTTTTGGCAGTTCCCCCAGACGTACGGATATTTATAGGAAAATAAAAGTGCTCATCTAAGTGAGTAGTGGAAAGAGTCATGTATGGCATTTTAATCGTGTTTTCACCCTGCACAGCCCCTCCCCAGAGTCTGGGGATCCAAAAAAAGGCAAGAGAAATAATTTAAAATACAATAGAGATCCCCAGTTTGCCCTGAAGGTTCTGCTGATGAACTATTAAAAAGCTGCTTCTAGCCAAACAAGACACTTGGAGAATGGAGCAGATTCCCCACCACATTGTTTCATAAGACAGCACTGAAATTCAACCAGTGTCTGTTACAGCTGAAAATACAGCAGTCACTGAAAAAGTGATTTAATGTGCCTATTAAAGAGGAAGGCTGTAATTGGATTCAGTCCTCAGTTTGACTTCTGAACATCCCCGAAAAATACTCCCATTAGCTTTAAAAATCTCCAAGATTTTATGTGTAAAGAAGAGCATTTAGTTCTGAAAACAACAGCAGTTTGTGCTGGCTTGTGGTGGTAAAGGATGTCAGCAGCAAGTCCTCAATGCTAGCAAAGCTCAGGAGAAATCCTAAGTGCAGACTAAACCCAGCAGTGATAAGGAGTGTTTCTGTCACATTATTTTACTATATGCAAAAGCAATTTCAACTTTTTTAGGGAAAAAAAGAGCACAGGACTTTTCTTAGTAAGTTTAAGTGACTTCTCATTAGCCTGTCTGTGTCTCCATCCTCACAGTCTGACAGAGAAAGCAGCACTGAATCTGGGAACATTCTCCAAATAACTGATTAAACAATGTATTTAATGTCTTCTGCAATGGAATTTTACTACATAGCTGACATTCTGCACAGCGTATTCATCTTTGCACAAATGATCTTACTGGGAAAGCAGCTCTGCAGAGATACCCCACTTCATTTGTAGCACTTCTTGAATGCAGCAGAGCAGTCTGCTTAAAATGCAGAATGACCAATAATAAGCTACCACTTGTGAGCATGGCAAAAGTAAAGGCAGTGACTTCGAATTTAGAATATTTGTGTTTATATTTTTTTTGTTTTAATGGCAAAGCTGCCACCTGTCAGTTCCTAGGGTTACTGCATCTGCCCCGAGCCCAGCTCTGCTCAGCTGAGCTGAGTCCTGCTCAGAGCTGCACGAAAATAAAGCTCCATCCGAGCTGGCATGACAACATTTAACACTGGCAGGGCTGCACAAATACACAAACAGACAATCCAGAGCCTGGTGTGGAAAGCAGCCAGGGGAGGGGAGAGGATGGAACAAGTTCTGCAATCACTTATCCCAGAGAAGATATCCCTGGAAGATACAGCTGCAGTTTAATTAGTCACAGCACTGCTTATCAAGCAGCATCTCAGGCAGAGCATGTGGCATCAGCACGGCAGAGTCTGGCCAGCCTCCCCTGGGCTCTTGGGCCACACAGCCTCTCTGAACATCGGGTTTGCCCTGGGCTGAGTCATCCCCAGTGTGCTCTGAAGACTCTTCTCCTTGCCTTCACCCAAAACAGCAAAGGCATCCCACGTTTCAAAAGAAATCTGGTTGAAACAAATCCAGTTCCCCACTTAAAATACCTAAACCCTGAAACCCTTGCAGTCATTTGAGACAAACTACCCTAAATCTGCAATTCCCTGGGCTATTCTGGAAATCTCCCCTCCTTGGTTTAGGGGATAAAAGCTAGAGGCAATTCTGAATGGGTAAGATGCATGAACCAGATACCACCTACCTAAAGGGAATTCCCCTTCCACCCTGTCATCCTCTACAAATTCCAGTTTTTCTTCTCAAACTGTCTAATTGCTCAGCACACGTAGGTCACACCTATAGCCATTGTTCCAAATGCTATTTAGTACCAGGCTTTACAGGCTTGTAAGATCTCTCGTTTGTCCACTCCTCTTTCCTTTAAGCTTTTCATTGGAGTAAAACTCCTCTTACAAAACTTGCTTTTCATAATGGTTGAGAGAGAAGACAACACTGTCCTGTTAAAGTATTGTCATGGTGTTGAAGAGCTCTGCCATGGCACAGTAATGCTCAGCAGAGTGCAATAAGGAGAGCTGAGGAAGGAACACACCGTTTTTCTTGTTTGAATTTAGGGGAAAAAAAAAAACAGAAAAAGCAATAATTAGGTCAGCAAGTAGCACTACTTGCAAAGGGAAAAAAAAAACACTGAGGAAAAGGAGTGCCTCCTTGTTCAAATGTTTATTATTCAAAACATGCAGCGAGGTCTTAAAAACTGAGTTAAAAAGTAGTTAGAGGAGTGTTAGAGCAAGCTGGGAAGCTCAGTTCACACTGGAGTTCAGTGTAGAGTAAAGCTAGCTCGCCCTGCCCCTGCCAGGGGAGAGAGAATCCTTCACACTGTGGGCCTCAACTAATCACTGGAGTTCAGCCCATGCCACCAGCTTCCAAAACACAAGAACAAACTAAAAACCAATCAATTCTTCTGCAATAGTTCTGTTTATAAAACATGTCCTTAAAAGCACACGGAACTCACATCCAGCCACTTTCCCACTCACTCACTCACTCTCTCAACCATCTGTTATGCGTCCAATACAGGACATGGAAGTGTGACAATGTCCCAGAACTCACCAGAAGCTGTGTGCAAATCAGCTGCTATGCCCTTGCTCATCAGTTCGTACTGGAAGCCTGTAATCTTCCTGCTAATGTCCTGCTGGGGAGTGGCCTCCACAAACAGGCCCCCCTGGTCGTAGCCAAAGCAGTACACTCTGCTGGGGCTGCGGTCTCCATCTCGGACCAAGAGTTTCAGTTCTCCAGTTTTTTCCAAATAAATATTTGCTCCTGCAGAGTCTTTGAAGGGCTTTATGCAAACAGTCAAGTGTTTGTAAGAAGCAGGTGAAATATTGGGTCGCAGGTTGACGATGAGTGCTCCCGTGGGGTACATCCACTCTATGGACCCTTCAGAACAGCGGAGGTAGACCTGTTCAACATCCTTCCTGTGAGACTCGTGGGTTAGGCCACTGGAGGAAGAAAGAAAGAGAAGGTTAGAGAAATGACAGAGCTAACAATGTGAATGTCAACCTCAGACCTTCCAAAACACACAGCCAGAAATGCAGGAAGCCCAGGACATCACTGGGTGTTGGCCCACCCAGCTCAGCAGCACAGGTCTCTTGCAACACTTCAGCCTTAATATTATGGGACAATTTTGAATCATCCTCCAGAAAAAAAATCAAACCACTAGTAATAGGCTTCAAAATTAAATAGGATATAAGCACATGATCAAAAGCAATTAAATTACTGCAGGCTCAGTTACTGCCCCTCAGCTGAGCTGAGCATACTGAGTAAAACACGTACTCAAACTCCCTTCCTGGTGGCTCAATCCAGCATGTTCTCCAGCTTCACAGATCAGACTCCACCTTTTCCCAAGTACTTTGTTCCCTTTCCAAGTCTATATTCCCAATGGATCTGAAACTGGGAGGGATGCCAAGCTCACCCTGTAAACTGCAGCAAAAGCAATGCTCTACGTGCTACTGATACCTCCAGCCCAGCTGGGCAGCACCAACCTCCACTCTGGGAGAGGAGAAGACACCTCACTCCCTTGTCATAGCTGGGGAAGCACTGAACTGTGCTGCTTTTTTTGGTAGGAACTTGTTCCTCCACTGCTACCCAATATGAGGTTTAAGCTTAGTTTATCATTTTCACTGATGGGCTACAGGCAGACACAGAGCTGCGTTTAGCAAGAAAGAGAACATGTGGCCATTTACTATGGCCAAAAATGAACACCCCAACAACCATTTCAGAGACCACAGGGATGGGGCAGGAGAGCAGCACAGGGTGCCAGGTCCAGCTGCTGAGCAGAATGAGCAGTAAATCCCCATGGCTTGTTTGCCCACAGCCTAAGCTGAGGGCAGCTCAAACAACCCCTGCTATCACTGATGCTGGATCTACCCCACCAGCTCTGTACCCAGAGTGACTCAAAGCCCTAAGACAACACTGCACAGTGCAGCACTGCAGCTGGAAGAACAAGCTGTGGGGAGCCTGATTTATTGGCTGCAGCATTTGGGCTATTAGGGAAAAATCCTTTGGTCCCAGTTTCTGTCCTGTCACAAACGTATTAACTGAGTCTGAGCAAATCACTTCACCACCAAGCTTGTTTCTCCTCCTATGCTCTGAGCACCTTGTTCCCAAACACAAGCATCTTTTATCCTGTGCCTGTAGAGGACCACCCAAAAACAGACTCTTTGTCACCTCACGGGTCTGCTTTGCAGGACTTTAGGGAAGCCTCACAGCATTCCCACTTGTAGGCAGATTAATCAAGACAGGGGAAAAATAATTTAAAATTGTTAAGTCTAAGGTTATACAGGAAATCTGTCGCAAAAACATATTTTAGTGTAGTGCAAGTGATGACATCAAGTCCTGGTTCCTCAATAGAAACCTCCAAATACACAGTTCCCCATCCCAAAGACACATTCGGGTACTGAACAGGGTCTAAATTCAAGTCAGCACTTAGAGAGTAACTGCAAGCAATGTGTAAAAGGGAAAAAAAACAAACCATATGGTTTGCATTTACTGTTGACGTGACTCATTATTGTGAGTGTCGGTGTGACCCACTTGATAGAGGTTACATGAGGAAGCTCAGAAAGAAAAAAGTCATATTTAATAACAACAGAGCCTCCAAACGTGCTTTTGAAGAATCTTGAAAGCCACATCAAGAACACAGATGAGGAGGAAAGAGGGACAAGCTTTTAACCTTTAGTCTCTTGCCCTCAAATTCAGTAGTGCTTAACACATTCAGGAAACTTTACTTGCAAAGGGATATTTCAAGCTGACTGTAAATCCACATCTGGTCCACAAAACCAGTTTTCACCACAGCACACACAATGCCACTCAACAGAAAACACAGAAGTCTGTTTATGTGCAAGCTGTAAATAAACAAAATTAAACAGTGTAAAGGTTATCCCTCAGCAAAGGGGCAGAAAGTTATCCTCACACATCACTTGTCCCTACTCAAGACATCAAAACAAGCTGCAGAGGTTTAGCAGGACTTATACTGCAAAACATTCCAGCCTGAGTGCTTAAACAGAAGGAAGACACCAGGGGCAAAACTCTGAACTCATGCAGTGAAACTTCTGCTGCAAGTGATCCCAACAACACTGAGGCAGTGAATTTCTGCCAGAGGACAAAAAAAAAAAAACTACGTTAATTTTGTTCAAGCATTCACACTGTTCAAACGAAAAACAGGGTGGACTCTGAAATTATCTTCTGAAAGCCAATTATGTCCCACAGGCAAGAGTGATGCCATTAGACAGATACATCAAGCACAAGTACCTGCACACATTAAGCCTTATAATAAAGGATGACTCAAAAGTTAAGCAGATTTCAAAATACATGTTCACATTATTTAACAGCAACCAGTAAAACCTGTCACTTTGCTTTCAGTCAGAATGACTTGTCCTCACCCTGAGACTGTTTAACACCAGGTTTAGCTCTCACTAGCCACTCATCAGACACACCATGTCCACAGTAATGGAGACCAAGGAGCCTGTTTATTCCCCAAACTCATCTGAGTTTTGGTTTTTTGATCACAGGGCGAGGACATAGGGCAGATGTTTCATTGTTGCAGAGATGGATGAGCCACTCATCACCCATTTTAAATGTGTGTTGTTTATTGGGACTTACTTCTACAAGCTACTTCCTCATACCAATCCATGAGGACATCCTGAATCACTGCATCTGTCTCCTTGCTCTTCTCCCTCTCTGGCTTCAGCCATCCCCTTATGTCTGCCCTGAAAAACCTGTTGCAATATCACTGCAGTGAACTGTTGTGCTGCAATGGGGAACAGGTGTTATTTAAAGAAAAAGAGAATGAGAAGAATATTCACACTATCTACTTCAGCTATTTATTTATTCTATTAAAGATGTGCTGAAGAGCCCTACAAGTACCCATGTCCTCCTTGCACCCTGCAATGAACACATGGAACTTTTGCTCCTAAATTGGAGAATTTAGTAAGAGATGACAGTCTAGAGAATACCAAGAATTCCTCAGAGCATCCACCATACTGAGGGCAAGGCTGATGGAGAAAAGCAGCCACATAAAGCAGAATTCTCTATAGTACAGCCTGCAGTAAACATGCCAGGCCAGCATATGCTCTCAGCCTGTCACTGAATCACTTTTGCCCAAAACATCAAGAGGTCATTGCAGCACAAAAAACTGAAGTTACAGCAAAAGTAATAACTGGACACATCATAGTGAAGTTTTTGCTTTCTCCTGGACAAAGCTTTCCTGGAAGCTCTCTGACAAGCTATTTATTAAGATGCTATTATGGCTTGTACTTAAATTGCAGGTGTCAAGCTGTGCATTGCATCAGATTTCCCTTGAAGCATGAGGGATATCCAGAGGAATCCTAATGAAGCTCTTCATCCTACTCAGTGGTATAAACTCATCACTTCTCCACAAGCTAACAGGGAGAAAAAAGTTATCCAGAATATTTTGGTTTTAAGACTTTTGCTTTTAATACAGACATGTAGATAAAGGTGAGAAAACATCTTCAGGTTTACTATAGAACATGACATGACTCTCAAATCCACCAGCACAAGCCAACCTATGACTTGACTGTGAGGAAGAAAGACTATGTCTGACATTCCAGTCCACAACTTTTCCTAACAGTCAACATAAAAATCATCACACGACTTCAAAATATTATCTTCTGCATAAAAAAAAATTCTTTCCAACCCATATAACTCTTAGTATCCACACTGAAATATTTAATTAATGATATTTACTGGTACATCAAATTACTTTCTTTCCTTCTTAACTGCTGTGTTTTTAGGACAAATCAGATTATATTGAATGGCCTTAAGACTGCCAGCATTTCTGACAACACCTGTTTGCCACCAGTAAGGCCTAAGTCAGCCTGAGTTACTTTATCCCCTCCCTAAACTCCAGCCCACCTGAAATCCAAAACGCTCCCACAAGTGAGCGTTGTGAGTCTGCTGAACTTTGCTTTTCCTTCCCTGCTCATCCAACAGCTTCATCACGAAGCTGTCACCACTCGAGCTCACCAGAACAACATGTGAGTAAATCCAAGCTGGCATCACCAGGTTCATCCCAAACTTAAAAGATTTCACTCCCCCCTACCCAAGCATCACCCCCTTAGCTGATACTCAAGGCATTGCTTATTCCAACCCTGCTCAGGTGACATGAGGGGTCACTGCTTGCTCTAAGAAAACAGGACAAAAATAAGAGCAAAGCAGGACAGAATTGCAGGTGTTTGTCACTATTCTTTTAAAATACTTATTGCAATACCAGGTGGTAAGGTCCAGGTAAGTACCACAGCTGGGATGCTTTGGTACAGCATTTTCAGGGGGATTTTTTGTTTGGTTTGGGTGGGGGTTTTTGTTTGGGTCTTTTTTTTTCTTTTTTTTTAAAGAAAAACGACAAATTAGGAGTTTGCCAGAGGTTTGATCTCTATCAAGCACACTCATCTTCAAGTGGATTCACTGCTATTAACTATGCATCAATTATCAAGAAAACTAAGAAAAAGTAAACACGAAGCACCACGCTGCAGAGAGTAAGAGATAAGAAATAATGATGATGAAAGTCAATCCAATTGTTTCCCCACTTTGAATTCTCTCTGCTCCAAAACATCCCATTGATACAGGCCAGCCAAACTTTTATGTTAGAGAAAGTCAGAAAGTCATTCTGAAGAGTGCATTAGAGTTAAACCATTTTACCCTTCAAGTAAGTCTGACCCAGCAACCCTTACTAGTTGAGCAGAGTTGCTTTTTTTAAACCTATAAAGAGAGGAGAAGGTCACAGACCCAACCACACGCGTTAAACATATTACAAGCAATTAAAGGAAAGATAATTTGGGAGATAAACACTTGAGAACTGGAGAGGTTTCTCAACCGGCGCAATTAGAATAAATCAGGAGCGCGGCCGCTGAGCCAGCCCCTGCTCCCGGAGCTCATCACCATCATCATCATCATCTCCGCGGGACGAGGGAGTGACCGCGGGGCTGAGCGCCAAGTATGGGACGCGCATGGAGCGGGAAGGGAAGAGAGCGGCCGGGAGCCAGCGAGAGCCCCGGGAGGGACGCGCTGGCTGCGGCGGGAGCGCTCCGCAGGTGCAGCGCATCCCGGGGCCGCTCCGAGCCGGGGCTGCCTCGCTGCTCCCCGGGGCGCGCCCGCCGCCTCCGCCGAGCGCTGGGGCCGAGCGAGGATGGTCGGGGGAGAAACTTCTCCGCGGCGGACTTGGCACCGCCCTCCCTCTCCCAGCCCCCCGAACAGCACCGAGGGGAGCGCAGCCCGCCCCGGCCCCTCAACCCCGCCGAGGGGAGCGCAGCTCGCCCCGGCTCCTCCACCCCTCTCTGCCCGGGGCCGCTGCCCCGCGTCTCTTCGCGGCGAGCCCGCCGGCAGGGAGGGAAGGAGGGAGGGAAGCAGGTCCGCCCCCAGCCCCGGCTCTCCGCTGTCCCGCTCCCCGAGCCCCGGCTGGACACCGCAGCGGGAGGCTCTCCCTTTTGTGTTCGGCATCAACTTCTCCCCCCGGTGGGACGGCGATGGACGTGGCAGTCCCCGCTCCCCTCTGCCCGGGCAGGATGCCGCCTCACCTCCCCTTCCAGTTGCACAGGTCGCTGGAGTACTGAGCCGCGGCGCCGCCGCCCAGCAGCAGCCGCAGCCCCAGGAGCAGCGGCAGGAGCCCGGAGACCGGGGCGCTCCGCATGGTCCCCCGGGCCGGTGAGCGCGGTGCAGGCGGCGGGGAGCGATGTGCGCGGTGCCCGGGGCTCGCCTACATGGTGGGGAGCGCGGCAGGGCGGCGCGGCTACCCCATCCCCGGCTCCCGCATCCCGGCTCGGCGCGGCGCCGCTCGGCTCTGCCGCTCGCACCCGCTGGCTGCGGGCTCCCAGCTGAGGGGCGGGAGCGGCTCGGCCGAGGCCCGGCTCCTCCTCCCCCTTCCCCCTCCCGCCGCTCCTCCTCCGGCAAGGCCGGCACTTGCTGCGCCGGCAAAACGCGGCGCCGGATCGGGAGCAGCGATCGCCCGCGGCTACGGCCCGGAGCCCCCTTGGCAGAGGCCCTGGCCCGGGGTGAGAGCCCGCTCTGCTCCTGCCCCGCATTGCTCCTGCCCCCCCAGCTGCGCTGTCTGGGGAACGGGTGATGATGGGCAGGACCGAGGGGTTTCGTTCGGCCGGGAAAGCTACTGAGACACAGCCTCTGAGCTGCGGCGGCCCGCAGCGACCCCGCAGCCCATCCCGGGGGTGCCCGCAGTGACCCGTAGCCCATCCCGGGGGTGCAGCCCTGGCTGCCCGCAGTGACTCGCAGCCCGTGCCCGGGGATGCCCGCAGTGACCTGCAGCCCATCCCTGGGTGCCCGCAGTGACCTGCAGTGACCCGCAGCCCATCCCGGGGTGCAGCCCCGGGTGCCCGCACTGCCCCTCGCTGCAGCAGGTCACTCAGCTCGCAGCAGGACCTCCGCCAAGGCGCGGTTCATGGTAGATGAAGACTGATGATTTTGCTGCAGCTTTCTTGTGTCTCCACTTACCAGGAAGCACTTGGGACTCGATCTTATTTGTATTACTCTTCAGTACTTAATGACCACTCGGAATAACTCCTTGTGTTGTTTAATGTCCCGGGTTATTCCTCTGTTGACTTCGAATACTTAACCCTTAGTGACAGAGACTCTTAGAAGCCTTCTAGGACGTGAGGGAAGTGCAGGGGGTGCATCAGCCTAAAGCCCAAACTACCCAGGCCAAGATAAATGGGGAAAAAAACCCGGATGGGGATAGGAGGAAAATGGTCCAGCACACAGACTGTGCTCTGATATGCCAGGTGCCACATAATTTCTTTCAAAGAAGCAGCAAGGGGTTGAGATTGATATTGTACAACCACAGATAGGAGAGGGGTTAAAATATTTCCAGATCAGCGAGTTTCTTAGTCTCCTGTTGCTCTTTCAAGAGTCTGCCATGCAGTTTTATTAAGGGCACTGCTCAGATTTTTCTAGGTGAGAGTTCATGAATGAGCATTAAACATTTACACCCTGTTCACAGTTTGGTGCCTTAGCCTCCTTAGTACCTGTTAAAACACCTTGCAAAGTGCCCTGGTGCTGTCTGAGAGCATCCGATGGCTGCAGCAGGATATTCCAGCTCTGAAAGCTTCCTCTGCCTGCTGCTGCACCGAGGATTAAATCCTTTGCAGTGTATCCCTTTCCATTTGTGGGTTTAGCTTTTCATGTCCTTTTTGTTTGGTAAATTACAGGTACTGTGTTCTGTTGATTATGAAGTATTAACATAATTACAGTAATTCTGCCCAGTGATGCAATGCATGTAAACATGTAATTAGCACGGAGGTACAACACTGAGCAAAGTGATGACAACATGCAATAATGCAAAATGTTTTTTTCTCCCAGTCATGTGCAGTGATACAGGCTTTAGAGCTCAGAGCCCTGATTATTTCTTTAGAAGGAGGTTTTGTTAGAATATTTTGCTTCCTTCCCTCACACTGGAAAGAAAAGCATACAGAGAAAACACCGTATTGCTTTATTCCTCAGAGTGTTTATATGTGCAACCCTCTGCATGCCCCCCAACCTACTGTATCTGATTTCCTTTGCAATATTCGAACTCCCTGCATTTGATAAAACAAACAAGTGCCCAGGCAGTTCACATTACACTCTGGAACTTTTGAAACTGCCTGAAAACTGTGAAGTTTTAAGACAGAGAAGAGAGTGTGCTATTTTGCAGTGGCTACTACCTCTGGCTTTTATTCCCCCCCTTTTAGCTCAGAAAAAGCGGTGGCATTTAGTTCTCGGGACCCAGAAAAGTAATGGCAACACGGGGACTTTGAAAGCCCCTCCTGTCCTCCACGCCTTCCTGATGCTGACACAGTTTTCATCCTACCCAAGCTGCTGAGCCTTACAAGTGAGCAAAGCCCGGGCTGGTGGCTGCAGAGCCAAGGACTGTGGGTGCAGAGCCAGGGATCGTGGCTGCGGAGCAAAGCCCAGGTTAAGCCTCCCCCAGTTCAAAAGTGAGGGGCAGCAGGAGATAGGGAACCTCTGCAGCGAAGGGGGCTGCTTGCTTTACTCATTTGCATCTCAATCCCTACAATGCTCTTCCGGCTACTCACAGCTATTCCATAGTAGTGCTCTTGGCTGAGATCTGGGAACACGCTCAAAGGGTGAGGCAGCTTTTGGATGCACTGAGCTGTTTTCTGTTTGAGCTGTGAAAAGCAAACATCTTTTCAAGAGAGAACATTCTGAACAGTAATTTTTTTCTTTTTTCTTTTTTTTTTTTTCACTTACAATTCAGAAAGACCAGAACTTCACTGAAATCTTGGGAGGAAAATATTGTATAATGTCGAATGGAAACATAAATCTTCTGCAGCAAAGGCTTCACACTTCTCTGAAAACAGAAGTCACTGAGTAACTACTCTGACCTAATGCGGCAGGACTGGAGATACAGGTTCTGGAAACAGCTCCCTACACTCAAACACTTGAACCCCAAGAGAGCTCCACTGCCTTCCTCAAGGAGCAACTCAAAGATGAGACTCTACACAGTCACTTCAGACACTTCCTTCTAAATTCACTTTAAATATTTGCTTGTCACGGCTACCAACCCAGGCACAAACAGCAGTGATTTTAAAGGACTTGTAAGGATTTTATAGAGCAGGCGGCTGCAGGAGCAGAACCCATTGAAGGAGAGATGACTCATTTTCCTCAGTACTCAAAAGTGGAGATCTGAGGAAAGTGAAATCAAGTAGTGATTACAGATGGGCTCAAGCTCAGGTCTGGATTCAAATTTTCTTCAAAGCATGGCTGTGTTTACATTATTAGGGACAAACCCCCCTGCCAAGTTGGGACCCAGCCGGAAGGCACAGGAAGGGCGCTTTCAGATGCTGGATTTGGGCTTAAGCACATCTCAGCTGAACATTCAAAGCTGCTTTAAACAGTGGGGCAGAGCTAATCTGCTGAAAGGTCTCACTCAGCCTTGCCGTCCCCAAGGGAATATGTATGGGAGAGCTGTGAACTCCTCCAGAGCTGGGCTGGTCACTGCCCAGCCATGTGTTGGTTTCACTACGTGTCCCTGTTTTGCAATTTGCAAGCAGCCCCCTCTCAGCTGATTTATTGTCGCGCTACTCAGTTTGCAGGAGGGGAATCAGGTCCTGTGGTTACAGAGCAGACCCAAGGGCTGGTGCCTGGTGTGCAGCCCCTCGCTGTCTGCCAGCAAGGGAAATCTGAAACTTTGAAGGAGGAGGGGGAAGGAGGAGAAGCAGGGTATTTTCTGGAAAGGCAAAGCTATAGCTAAATAGCATGCATGGCAAAGCAGGAGGGAAAGAGAGTGGTCTAAGAATTCAAACAAGCCACAGAGAGGACAATAGACAATGAATACAGGAGCAATAGGAAATAAATAGAATTTGTAAGGTAAATCCAGTGGACAGACAGGAGTGAGCAGAGTAACAAAACAGGGAGAGGTTCAGCAGCTGAATGGACAGTGGGAAACCTTTGTGTGTGGTGAGGGAGGACCGTGTTACTTGCTCTCATGAAATTAAAATCAGTAAAGAAAATACACTCATCCATAATTGCACCCTCCTGCTCATTCCTGTGAACTTCTTTAGCACTAATATCCGAGCACAATTCCTATTATGCCTAAACCACTACTGCTCACATCTTGCTTTTCTTGTTCTGTTTTGAAGGGAAAAGTTTTGGCCTTTGGAATGCAACTGAAAACAACAGACATTTAAAGAAAAATAAGTAAATTTTTACTAAAAGAAGCTGGTGTTAGAGCATGCCTGAAATCCAGCTACAGGACAGCAGTATGTCTGATGAAATCATTAATTTAAAGATCCCATTTTTAAGAGTGAGGCAGCATTAAAGAAGAGTTGAAAGAGGGGGCAGGGAGCAGAGCTGCCCCTCTGCCTTGGACACACACAGGCAGCTCTGACACAAACAGCTCCCACTGAACTGGCAGCTCCTGCTGCACACACAATCCAGCTTCTGCCTCTGGATGTTTGCATTTGGATCCCAACCAGCTCCCACCCAAATCAATGGATTTTGCCATAGGCATGAAAGAGAGACTGAGGTACCTTATTGTCAGATACCTACTTAATTATTGTCAGGTATTTAATTGTCAGATAAAGAGAAAAAATTTGGGAATTAAAAAAAAAAAAAGGCAGAGATGCCCAGACTTGTGATGTGGCCAAACCAGTAGGTGTACCTAGAGTTACACCTATCAGCCCTCTCTGCACAGCACTGTGCAAACAGGGATGAACCACTGCAGGCAGAGGTTCACTTCCCAAGAATACTTCAACATTTGAGGCAAATCAATAGTGTGGACAATGTGTAACTTCTGTTTTTTAATAAAATAATACATTTCCCTTTCTCTTCAAGGACTGCATTTTGATCTCCCAGGTATGAAGCAGGATAAGACACAGGACTAACATCAGGCTTTGAGCAGGGAGGTCAGGTGTGCTGTCCTGCCCTGTCCCCCAGGGCAAAGCCCCTCTGCAGGATGGGGTAACTCAGCCCAGCCCAGGCCATCCCTGCCTCTCCATGCTGGCTGCAGAGCAAGACTGCACTCCTGATTTAAATACCTCAGCCAGGTAAAATACGTCGACTGGAGAGGCTGAGTGAAGCATATTTTTGGCCAAGAGGTCTAAGGTGGAGTAAAGATTAAACCTACACTTTGTGATTGTGCTAAACCCACGGCTGTGCAGTATTGAGGACCAGCCTCCCAAACCACAGAGCTTGGTTTGGATCAAGCCACAGGCCACAGCATCATGGTAGCAATGGTTTCGGTGCTTTTCTCTCACCATTTCCCTGCTCCCAACACCTTGAATTGTTAAGCAACCCAGCCTGTGCAGACAGGAATTTGCATTTTACTCTTTGCACATCGAACTCAAAAGCCATGAAGGGAATGATGTCTGGACCCAAGCTGCCTATTGAGAGGATCAAAAAGGTAACACAAAGAACAAAAGATGGCTAAGAAACAGCTCATTCCCATCCCACACAGCAAGGCTGTCTCAGGGCTGGGGACCCAGGCAGAAGATTTAGTGCCTAAGCCCAGAGACCCCACTGGGGTGCAGCAGTAACTCCTGCTTGCATGCCTGAGTCCAGATAAAGCTGAAGTCAAAACCAAAAACCTCTGAAGAGGCCTCAGCATATTGTTGTTTCGAGGATAGTCCTGTGCATTTCATCCACAAGAATTAGTGTTTTCTTTTCATTTCACAATAACCTAGGTATTTAAAATGTCTGCCAAGAAGTACTCAGAAAACAACATTTAGTCTGAGGACTCTTCAAGAGGACCAGTTGTTTATTTCTACCACTTAATGAACATTAATTTCCTGTTTTAGGAAACATAGTTTATGCCACTGGTGAAGCTGATATTAATCATGATGCATATCTCTTGGCTGGCTTAATTTTTCATTTTCTTCAGCTCCTTCAGCCTGTCTCCTTCAGCTCCTGCAACCTGTAGGCTCAGCCTGCACAATCAGTCCTTCGAAAGTATTCAGCAATTTCCAGTACTTGGAGGGAGAACATGACAGCAGAGGACACAGGTCCAAATCCATTAGCAGTCACTTCTCTTAATACAAACAAAGCTAAAGAGAATATTTGTTACACTGATCTGAAAACAAGAATATATTTTCCTTTCTGCTTCAGAATTTGGACAAAACTGGTGTGAGTTACACTAAACAAATCCAGCCCCCGCCAGGATAAACAAACATTTGCAGTGTTACTTGCTACATGCCTGTCAAGAAATACACACTGACATGCATTTTAATGCAACTCTCCTACAAATTGTGAAAAAATAACTGTGCACTGTGTATTCATTGCTTGGTTACCAGAAGCAGAGAGAATATTTTTGCAGACATGATGAAGTAACAAGGTAAATAATTCAACTTAATAATTTTCAAATTTCACACTTAATTTTCAACAGCAGGCCTTTTCAGAGACCAGATCAACCTCAGATCTGATGACAGTGATTTTTTTAGACCTGACAAGCTCCCATGAGGCAGATTTGGTCCGCGGAGTAGTTTTCACAAGCCAAGTTTCACCCCTAAATTCAATGACAGTTTTTGTAGGAAAAATGCAGTGAGGTTTGTCCAGTTGTTATTAACAACACAAGCATTTTAATTCCTTCCTAAATTCAATCACTCACTAAATGAATGATGTCTCACCAAATATTGCAGCATTAACAGAGAAAAAATGCAAAGAGCTCTGTGCAGATATCCAGTCTGTCTGTTTGTCTGTCTGCACAGTGATCCTGTCAGCAGCTTTCTGGGAGGAACAGCACTAACTCTGGTTAAAGCAGATCAGGGATTGTACAACTAATCCATAAATTCTGACATTATTACATATTTGCTTAAGGAAAAACAGTGGATCTGACGATGAAATGAGATCTGTGCTGCTCCACAAAGCAGGGTTCTTTGTGCTGCTTTGTGCCAGTATTTGCAGGGCAGATGTATCTGCAGGGGATAAAGGACCCTGCTTACCCCCTCCCTTCTAGCACCAGAAGCAAGAAAACTCCTCGAAAGAAACCCAAAGCTCAAATGAAACTCTCAATTTTGCAAACGCTGCTGAAAGAGCCTCTAATTTATTTCCTTTTCCTTTGGTTCAAAGCATGTGTTGACTATCATGGCTTTATTAGGTCAGATTACACTCTCATTTAGGTGCCAACAAATCTGACCAGAGATGCTCCCCTGAGTAGGTACTGGACTGAGGAAAAGGAAAGTTAGGTTCTCTGTCAAAGTCCTCTCTCAGTTCCTTGCATGACCTTCTGAAAATAATTTGTCTGTATTATGATGCTGAATTTAGTTGATGAGGAACTCTGAGAATCCATGGTACCCTGCCAATTTATTGTTGTGAGATCAGTGACAAAAACAAAACAACGTGAAAGCCTGAAGGTGTGGTAAGAGGCCTTGTTGAGGCTGAAAAATCTTAATCTGAAAAGTCCCAAGGACAGTGACAAGCCATGAGATCTAAAATGATCCAACAAAACTAACAATAATGACTAGCAAATGAGGAAGTGCTTTTACTCAGAAACACCACCAAGACAGAATAGATTCTAATATTTTTAGAAGATGCCATGGTCACCCAAACTCTTTTTTTAATGCTTTTTAGAGAAGTCCTTGAAGAGTATCTAAGGATCAAATCTGGATTCTGCCATCTTGGTCATATATTTGTCTATGTATCTTCTACTTTCTCATGCTGAATTCTGACTGAAAATCCAGTTGAATCTATTCAAATAGAATAGATCTATTGAATAAATCAGTTAAATATATTCAAATAGGTAAAATGACCAGTGTAAGACTTTGAAGGACAGAGAATCCTCCCTACTGTTGAATCTTGTGCCCCCTCTTGTAACATGTCAGATTTTCTCATCCTCTCTCATGCTGACAAGTCTGGTTGGTCCTTATGTGGACCCAAATGCTTGAATGGACATGGAAATCTGACAGTCTGTACTTCCCTAACACAGCTTGTCTCACACTACCTGACATGTGACCCAAGCAGATTCCTGGAGATCTCATTCGTATTTACATGAGATTCTGGTCCTAAATTATCATCCATTTAGACTGAAAGAATGAGATTATTTTCTTCCATACTGGAAGACACATTTCTTTCCCATTTATAGTCACTTTTTTTTCTGTGCTGGACAATTTCAAGAGGAAAAAAAAAAGTAGAACCAACCCAAATGGTCGATAATCTATTTATTTCTAGTTCTATTTCATTTCAGGCCTCTCTCACTTCACAGGACTACAACCTTTTTGAATTGCCCTCTGACATCCACTATTCCCTGTTGACCATTGCTCACTCATTCATTGCTTGTTGGATCAGCTGGGCACTTGCACGATCAAGGCTTTGTTATGCATTCAGACAGGCTGCAGGTCACAATATGGAAGCAACACAAGGACTATTTCCTCTCCTGGTATTCTTCTTCCCTATTTTTTAGGAAGATACTATCCTAAACACATGAAAAAGAATATAGAGTAATTAGGACAATAAATATTAGATACAAAAGCTCTCATTTAATTTGGTACACAATGTCTGTTTTCCCCTTTGTCATGAAAGAGTGAAATATTCAAAATCTGAAGAATTTTTGTATGTTGGTCAACTGAGAAACAAGAATTTCCTTCTTTGAAAAGAGCAGCAGAGCTCAGGTTTATTTAATAAATCAGTGGGTGATAGCTGGTGATGATACACAGTTAGTGAGCACCCTCGAAGAGCTGCTCTCTCCACCAGTTAATTGGCCCAAACAAAATGGAATGGACTTTTTTAACTAATAAGCACTGACAATAATGAACAGCAACTGCAGGGATGATGGGAAGATAAAGGAATGCACATAGCAAGACTCTGCAACAGGATGAAATGTCAAAGTTCAAGTTTACGTGCATAATAACCACAACGGTCACATGGCTTGTCAGCTGCATAAATAATCTGTAAACCCAAGATGATAACACTGACAAACACAACTTCCTACAGTTGGAGGTTTTAAAACAAAATTAAACTTCTCATTTGCATATAGACATAGCCCAGTATTTAAATACCTGAAGGGTTTGCTTCTAGTGCTCTCAGTGGAGTTGGACACTTGGCTATCCTTGAACTCTGTCTTAGCAGGCACTGTACTGGGCAGAGCACAAGCAGCAATGTTAGCAATAAGGTATTTTTAGTTGTTTTCACTTGAAGTCAAAATGAAGATCTTGACTTCCCAGCTGGTGAAATTAAATTTCTTTCTCTTGTGGTTAAAAAAAAACAAAAAAAAAAGTACTTCATTTGGGAAGGGAAAGTTTAGATGAAAGTTAAGTATCTGGGTTTATTATGGAAAGAATAAGAAGTAAATGAGTAGGGATTTTGTCACACGGAGGGACATGCAAGGTCTTTTGTGCACGGTGGTTTATTGCAGGCTCTAATGGCATCAGGATGACATTACCAAGGAGCCTCTACACAATGAAATAATTTACTGTCATCTCTTATATCCTGCTAGCACAACAATGTAGTCTCCATAGACATGCTCCTAAAACAGTCTTGATAGCCAAATTCTATCTGTAATGTCACAGATGCCGTAACCTTACCTAAAAAAACTCTAAACCTGACACAATTGTCAATTTATTCACACAAAATTATCGTGACCTAATAATGTCCTTTGAAAAGATCATTGTACAGACAGATTTGCTGAAGTCCTTTACTTCCACTCCCAGTTCTAATGCTCCCATCAGTCCCTAACGCTGCACCAGCCTCCATCAGTCCCTAGTGCTGCAGCCTCCATCAGTCCCTAATGCTGCACAGCCTCCATCAGTCCCTAATACTGCACAGCCTCCATCAGTCCCTAATGCTGCACCAGCCTCCATCAGTCCCTAATGCTGCACAGCCTCCATCAGTCCCTAGTGCTGCACAGCCTCCATCAGTCCCTAATGCTGCACCAGCCTCCATCAGTCCCTAACGCTGCACAAAGCTCCAGCTCCTCCTCAGCTCCCCTGAAGGCAGGCAGAAGGAGCAGAGCAGAGCAGTTCCAATGGCCTGGTGCAGTCTCAGCCTCCTGCTCCCCACAGCAGCCCCTGTTCCCCCAGCTGGCCCCAGTGGTCCAACAGCAGCGTGTCCCCACGGTGAGTCCCCATTGACACCGCCCCACACTGGGGCTGTGTCCCTGCCCTTCCCACCGCCCCGGAGCTGCGGGCACTGCTGGCTAAGATAATAACAAACCACCACAGATACCATTTGCACAGCTCATTGGCTCCTTTCCTCAGAGAGATGCACGTCCTCAGGTTAGCATCACATTTCTCAGCTGTTCAAAGGCCCTCCTGGCCTTGAGAAGAGTTACATTCAGCAAAGAAAGAATATAAAGATGGAGTAACAGTTTTTCACTGAAAGGGAAGAATTTTCTGTCTCTGTTCTGCTCACATCTGGTCAATTTTCTGACAAGAATTACGTCTTTGCTATTCTTCTACAACACACAGCCAGTACAACTGTAAGGGAGAGAGCTGCTCTCTCTACTGCCTTTCGTATTATCAGCACTATTATTAGCTTTAATGAAGCTGTTAAATCCATTTTACTGAAGACGCATGAACAAGAAAACTTTTAATTTCATAACCCAGGATGAGTATGATGAACTGGCATTTACAGGAAAATGCAGAACAGTCTTGGCTTGAAAATTAAACAAAACTGAAATAGAATTAGTCACAATAAACTGTACTTTAAGACCCACTTTTCAGAGTAGGTTAGCATTTTAAGGATGATATTAAAAGATATAATAAGACATAATAAAATGTTTTTATTGGGGTAGTATAAAGATTTAAATAACCTATTGAATTCTGTTTTCAACGAAGACATATTGAGTAAATGTTGCTGTATTCTCTAGAGCTATACAATTCCTGTATCTTTTCTTCACATGCCTTTGGCTAATTCATAAATCAAAATGTTACTCATTTCTCTTCCTGTGTGTCATATAAAGATGTGCATCCAATATATTGTCTGCGGATCTCTTATATTATACACATCCCAGTTCCTGTTATGTATACATTCTTTTGGAGGGACATGATTTATTTCTTTAAGCACTTTCCCATCTTAAAATGTCAGATGCTTCCTGTACTTATACACAAAGAAGTTTAAGCTCCCAAAGGTACCTAAGTTCAACAAAATTCCATCTGTGGACAGTATGAACTTACCAGTGAATCTTTGGGAATTATACAATTCCACCTACTTTCCTCAGGTCTTCAGAATAACTTGATTTTGCAAGTGTTTAATACTTCAGTCATCAAGAAGATCAAACAGAGGTGTGGTTTTGAAAAACAAACCTAAACTGAACGCTAGAAAGGTTTACTCTTCTTCAAGTAGAAGCATTGATTCTCAAGGGTTATCACTGGTGGCACACAGGAAAATGGGAATTCAAGGCTACCCTTTATCTCTTTCCATTATCTGGATCTTGCTATCTTTTGTAAAGAAGAACCTTTTCCCTCCAAATAACTTACTTATAAAAGCTTTTTCTGGGTATGTAAGGAAAATGCCTTTATTACTTTACTGAGTTCCAGATTGGTTTGTTAATAGCAAACCCAAACTGTATTAACTGAGGTGGTAAGACCATAATCATGTGCCTATCACCGGATCCTCCAGGAGATTTCACAAGCTAAAAAGTGAATTTGTTTATTTTACTCTATTTTTAAAATGCTGCATTATTAAGAATCATTCCTTTAGGAAAAGATTACCAAATTAAAGTCTAACTTTGCATAATATTGCTCAGATATTAAAGCCCTTGGCAAAGAAAAACCTGCACTAATCTGCTTCGGTTCTCTGGAAGAACTGTACCTCTCACTTGTCACTTCCTCGTCTCTTGTAGTCTCAATGCCACAAAATCATACTAAATATAAAGGTACACTCCAAAGCTGGAGCAGTGAGGAGAACGGCTTGAGCAGAACAAGGAACCTGCACAACATCACACTGCTGCAGCCCAGCAGTCTGAGGGGAGGATGTGGAAGCACACAGGGGAGGGATGACTGGTGGTAAAGGAGAGTGTATGTTTGGAGGTGTGGGCTGGTACTGAAATGAATGGGATCTTTCTAGTTCACCCACAAAGGTACCCAAGTCCAGTACTCCACCTAACAGAATATTTGTGGTATTTGCCACCTCATGAAAACAACCACGGGCTTCTTCAGGTTGACTCATTCCTAAAGAAGAAAGAAGAAATAAGTAACATCCTTTCTAAGGACAGCTAATGTTTCAGAGAAAGAGATGTATCACACAACGTTTCTTCTCTAAGGAGCTGCAACATTTTTCAGTGAGGTTACCCAAACTCAATATGTCTAAATTGCAAGAGCAATTAGGCCTGTAATTTCAGCTGAGCATTTGAAGTCTTGAGTACACAGGGAAATTGGCCCAAATAACTATTAGGTACTAGTCTCTGCTAGTAATAAAGCTCTGAAGGCCAAAGGAAGGCATTGTGCAACTCCCTTAACAGGGTGTACACATGTAACTAATTGGAAACCAGTAAACAATCCTGGTATTGAAGCACAAAGCAGATAATCTCACTCACACTACTTCAGTCATTTTCTTCTCATGTGGCTGACTGGAATAAAACTGCTAAAATACTGTTTCCCTCATGCAGAAAAAGATCTAGGGGATATAATAGATCACAAGCTGATTAGGAGTTAACAGTGTCAAGCCATTGTGAAAAAGGCAAACACTGCACTAAGCTGTGCAAACAGGAGTATGGCTTGCAAGACGTGGGAAGTAATCCTGCTCTGGTCCAGCCCCAGCAGGAGCACCAGGACTGGTGCTGGGGCTTATTCTCCAGCAGAGATGCAAAGTGCCCAGAGAGCATCCAGAACAGTGCCAAGAGAATAAACAAAGGTCTAAAACATCACTGAACAAATCAGATGTCCATAACCTAAACAAGAGCATGGAATGGGAGGGAAACTCAACAGCAATTTGCAAATTCAGAAAATCATAAATTCATAAAGGGATTTTATGCATGCAGGCTGGGGAAGGACTAAAGGATTTGTGATGGAATTTGCAAGCCTTCTGAGGCAAAGAAAGGGTTAACATAGGCATTAGCAAGAAAGCAGCTGAGAAGGCACACAGCTGCAGGGATAAAGCCACTGGGAGAGAGCTATCAGGGGACCCCTGAAGGAGGGGGCTGAGCCAGCCTCTTCGGGTGGACATACAGGCTGAAGGGATGGGGGCTGTGTCCTTTCTGACAGATTCTAGTCTTATCTTTGGGCAGGTTACTGGTCTCCTTGTTAGTGTTCAGTCAGAATGTTTGATTATAAAATCTCTTTCATGCCTGCAAAAAGCAGAGTAGGGTGGTAAGTGTCTTGTTGTTTTCTTTTTAGTAGCAGCAAAACTTTTCACTTCTGGTCTAAAATGCAGACAAAGTGCCAAATCTACTAAGGTAGAAGCAAAGTAGGATAATTCTTGCCTAAGGTAAAATATTAAGATGCTGTTACTAACAGGGAATTCAAAGTGAGGAGATGTATCTTGGGAGCTGAACAGTATGGAGGGGGAGAGAGAGAGAGAGCAAAAAGCATCTTTATAAAAGGGATAAGTTATGCTATAGGCTCACTCTCAACAGCTCTAAAACTGGGGAACTCACAGAAGTCTGCATCTTTCAGCCAGAGGGAAAAGATTTCAGTGGGCTTAGAAAATGCTGCAATATCTAAGCTGGATATTAAGAAATTCTTTCTATGGGCAAAGATAGCAAGGACTGCAATAAAGTGGCTAAGGATGCCATGAAGTCTCATAGACCAGTAGGTGTTTGTGAGTTGATCCTGCCTCAGGATGCCAGGACTAGATGAGATTCTCAAGTCTCCTTGTGCTGTTTTGTACTGTAATGAGACATATTGGCCGCCTCTTCTCTTGCCACTCAACTGTGACATTTTATGAAAATAACAGAGCATTTTTGGAAGCTCAAAGCATTCTTTGAATAGAAACAGTTTCGAAACATGCTGAGCTGAATTTTTTACCTACTCTGTTGAATGATCCTTTCAACAGTGTGTTCTGGAAATATTTCAGTACTAGAGCTTGTAACTTCAGTGACAAATCTGTTAAAATAACACTCTATACTCACTCATTCTGTCTTTCCAATAAAGATACAACCAAATGAAGCTGCCCACGTGCTCCACCACACAACAGATTTGTTTGTACAGATGCATTTTTACCATCCCAATTACTGTTTGAGCTTTTCAAAAAGAAACTAAACCCAAGACTACTTGGCCTCAATAACCCCACTGATAGCCTACACAAGCAGTGTTGCTTTATCTTCTTTTAAAAACTCCAGTCAAATCAGCTGACATCTACCTTCACAAGTCAGTAGGCCCATGTTGTTCATACTGTGAATCTGTGTCATTTTAGAAATGACAGTTAAATGTGAAAAAAACAAAACTTTCTAGATATTATGTTTCTCCATTAAAATGAGGAAAATTTCCGTTTGATAGCTAAAGCCTCCAGAAATCACAAGTGTTAGGTTCACAGTCATATTCCTCAAAAGATTATTTTGTCAGAAATAAAAGCTAAAAATTAATTTTATGAGAAATGTCTGAATTTACAGTGATTTTAGCTGTGAGGACTGCTTTGTGAGCTGCCCCCCCACCACTGTGAAAAATCTTTAATGTAGAGCAATTGGGAGTAGAACTAGGACCAAACCATCCTTGCTTGTTTCTTAATGAGTTTGTTGTGACAGTGTTGGGAGATCTCTTTCCATTCTGACCCACATGAAAGCAGAATGGGCAGTGAAACAGTTGACAATATTTTGGAAACTATTTAACTTCCCAAGTTGCCCAAGGACACAGAAATGCCTGCTGGAATTTCAAAAGCCAGTAGGTAAGAACTCTCACAATGGGTGTTAGCTGCCTACGTTGCCCTTACAATCCCACTGAATAGGTTCCACATGCTTGTGGGCCTTTAAATGTCTTTCCAAACCCACTCCAAACAAAAATCACATTCTAAGCAGAAGTTTGTATTTAATTACTCTCTGTGGTCAGCTACATACTATAACTTAGAAAACATTTCTGGTGGGTTTGACTGGTTCTGTATTTTCCTCAGGGAAGGCAGCAAGGGCTTTGCTCTGCATTTTGCTTCACTTAATGAGGTGCTGTCCCTGACTAGGACTTTTGTTTGGTTTAGGGTGAGTAAAGCAATACTCTGCTACACTTTCTTAGATAAAGCAAAGCATGCAGGCAGCAGAACAGTGCCAGCCAGCCTTTGTCGCCAGAAACAGGAATGATCATATTTAACAGTGCTGTTCATGGAGAGATTAAACACAGGCTGGATGGTGAGAAGCTGTGCAGATAATTTGAAATAGATTCCAAGGGTGAATTACTGCTTGGCTGTCCTCCTCACCTCCTCAGTTCTCAGATTTGTGTGCCAACCAACATTTTAAGATAACTCTGCTCTGTTTGCTCCTTGAATTGTCTGGCTGTTTAACAGGCTCTTCAAATAAACAAGGGATAATCTCAGGATTTTGCTTAACAAAGGTTGCTTTGTGCAAATTTTAAAAATTCTGAATAGGTTGTCGTACAGGCCCTGGTGCTGCAATCCCTTTTAGCTGTGAACATTTTCAAGGGAGTGAGTGGTTGCACAACCATAATTTCAGTTAATAAATGATCAATAATACTTTCCAGTATATTTTGAAATGCTTTCCGGTATCTGAAGGGGCCTACAAGGAAGTTGGAGAGGGACTCCTTGTCAGGAACTGCAGTGACAGGACAAGGAGTAATGCGTAGATGTAGAAAGAGGGGAAACTTGGGTAAGGTATCAGGAACAAATTTTCTCCCGTGAGGATGGGGAGGCCCTGGCACAGGGTGCCCAGAGCAGCTGTGGCTGTCCCTGGATCCCTGGCAGTGTCCAAGGCCAGGTTGGACAGGGTTTGGAGCAGCCTGGGACAGTGGAAGGTGTCCCTGCACATGGCAGGGTGTGGAATGCAATGAGCTTTAAGGTCCATTCCATTCCAATCCTTTAACATTCCATGATTCTATGACAATGGCATCATTACCACAGCAATTTTCCCTTTTCAAAGGTTATTAGAAACTTTTCTATTAAAAAAGCACTAAACACAGCAGATGTTTAAAAAGCCCAGACTGGAGAGATTAGAGAACACTGGCATTACTATTATCATTCCGTAGGAATATGTATGATGAACAACTCCAAAGCAAAAAATTTGTTTCAGTTTGCACAAATTTCAGTTCAAACAGGCTACTACCTGCTGCCATACCTCAGTGTGGGAAATAACTTTGAAAAAGCATTGTAACACTGCTGAAAATTTACAGGATTGAGCTTAGAGAACAAGTGGGAAAACAGACAACATCTATTGAGGAATCAGTGTGAGAGGGAAGATGTGTGCTAATATCTTAACAAAAAATTCGATGAGTGAAGGTATGGGTGTTAACGTCTTTGAAATAGGTCTTAACGTCTCTATTAACTTCTTCAAGCAGCAGGTTTGCTACAGAGCTTGAGTCCTGAAACAGACAAATGGGTCGGCACAAGCCTGAACTTCCGAACTTTGGGGGAAAATGACAAGTTTAAGGAGTGGAATATGTGGTAGGCGATTGGAGAAGGCTGTACCTTCCGAGTACCTCAGCACTGGGAATGGAAGAGGACAACGTGCGACTAGGAGTTTGGGATAAAAGGAACCTGCGTCCTCCAACACCTCGAGAGAGAAAAACCTGCCGGAGTGTGCCCCGGTGGCCTCTCTCCCTTTATTCGAATAAAGTTGCAGGACTCCTCTGTCTGCTTTGTGGACACTGTTTTTTTTCATAGCGTGATTTTCCGTACGAGTGTCTCCACAGCCGGGGCAGAGGCCGGGGATCCTCTCACGGGCCGGGGCTGGGGCCGGGGATCCTCGCCGGGGCCGGGGCTGCGGCCGGGGATCCCCTCATGGGCCGGGGATCCCTTCATGGGCCGGGGCTGCGGCCAGGGATCCTCTCATGGGCTGGGGACCCCCTCACGGGCCGGGGCCGGAGATCCCCTCACGGGCTGCGGGCGAAGCCGAAGCCGAAGCCGAAGCCGGAGCCGGAGCCGGAGCCGGAGCCGAAGCCGGAGCCGGAGCCGGAGCC
>VWZS01003647.1:134800-265871 GCA_013397075.1 Rhabdornis inornatus
GGCGCCCCCCTGCCGCCGCCAGCAGACCCTCTTCCGGCCGCTCCTGCCTCCGTCTCTGTGGTCGTTCCTCCCGCTCCTCCCTGAGGGGCGGCGGCGATGGCGGAGCCGGGGAGAGCCGGCGGGAGCCCCGGGGGCCCCGTGCGGGTGGTACGTGACAGGCGGGGCCGGGCCGNGTGTGTGTACATATATTAGATATAAATTTTTATATATGCACACTTATGTATAAATGAAACACACAGATACATAAAGTTAAATGTACATATCTCTCTGTGCCTATATAGCTATATAAATAGAGATATAAAAATACAGGAATATATAATACTTGTCTAGAATGTGTGGAGTTCAGGGGAAACCAGGCACTGTCACAATGCTCAAATCCAGGTTTGATTCATAGCTCTGTTTTAAAAGTTATATTTGGCTCATAGGCCATGAAGCTCCTCTCTGTTGGATGCTGCTGTAAATCAGCCTCTGCTAATGAAATGGTAATTCTGACTAGCATTGCTCACATTGTCACATGTAATGCCAAAAGCACATTAGTTGTTTGCAGTTTATGTCACTCATTCTCAAAATTACTTTGAGAGAGCTTTATGCTCTCTGTAGTTCACTGGTTTGGTAGCAGTCTTAAAACACAGGAAGGGCTGCTGCAAGGAGAACCAGAATAATCATCTGTGCTGGGATTGAGAAGTAGGACTTGGCATAAACTGTAGCAAAAGGACACTGGAAAACCATTCTAAGTCTCCTTATGCCTGCTTTTAGTGAGTGTCTTAGCAAGGTTGGTGTTTGACCCTGGAGAAAGGGTTTGTCAGCAACGGCAGGGCTGGAGCTGATCTTGTTCTGGGACAGAAGAAGCAGACACAGTCTCTGGAGGTTACTACCAGCTGGCATTTTTGCTATGAGACTGCACCTGTAAGTCGAATAGTGGCCTGGTTCATGGTTTTCCCCTCTTTAAATGGTCCAAGGAGATTGTTTACTCCTGATACAGTCACATGACGTTAAAAGCCAATTCATGACTGCCCAATTGCAACTCTTAAGCCAGGGTACAAATGTAGTAATGAACAAGGGAGAAATGGAAGTCTAGATTTTTTATTTATCCTCAAACTAAAAGTAAACACAGAAAAGCAGTGAGCTGAGCAAGAATGGTGGAACCTAAGAAAACTCTTAGTATACAACATCAGCAGTACTCTGAGGTGTTAATCCTCTTGCTGAGTACAGTTATTTGTGTGGATTTGTTAATTTTTCAGGTTTTACACGGAAGTACCATCAGCAGTTCAGCTCTGGGCCTTAGTTTGGCAGGTATCCAGTTCTGTATGGTGGTTGTGGTTCTATGGAAGTAGAATTTGCTCACAGTAATGTGTTTAGGAGCACATTAATATATTATGAGCAGTTCAGTTCAGAGCACCTCAGTGCCATCAGGTATTTATGGGTTGTTTTGTATATGCTGCCCTGAAAGTACTTTTTTCTGCTTTCAGTTCAAACTAAACAGGGAGGTCATACATCATCTTGCTATTTTGCACTGCTGCCCTGACTTAAAACAGGAGTACACCACGGAAAAAAAGCAAAGAAGTTCCAGTTTTCAAACCAATGGCAAGCTAGTTGGTAATGGCTTAGTCAAATTTTTACTGAGTGAATCAGAAAACAAATTGTAAAATAACTGATTTTTCTGAATGTGCAAAACTGCACAAGTTTATATTGTCATTGGAAGAATTGTGGAACCCTTTTTTACTGAATGAAATATTATATTGGTTGGTTTAATTGCCATGTCCACATAAAGAATATTTAAATCTTGAGTAAATTGAATATAGCGCTTCAGAATCTCATATTTTTGCTTTTTTTTTTTAGTCTCAAAGTACTAATCTGAGACAGTTCTGGAATAATCTTTTTTGTCTGTATGTTGTAATTATTGGGTAATCAGTTTCACTTTTTCTTTTTGTTTCTCTCACTTTTATTTCTCTCTCTAAAACACAAGTCAAAGGCCTACTTTGCATGAAATTTTAGAGAGCTTTTGTCCTATTTCTTTTAAGAACTGTTCCATCATCCTGCCAAAAATCAGGAGATTAATTTATTTTAGATGTTTACTATTTTGTTTGGCTGTGAAATGGTGTTAATCATTGTACCCTACACAGGACTGGGTCCTACCTGTGTGTACATCCTTCAGTGTCCAAAAATCTGCCTTCTGATGTGTGCACCTGTGTGTATTTGCACGATGTACTTGTGTTCACATGGCACTCAGTCATGAATAATTCCATTTCAGTATCCCTGTGTTTTGTTTCTTAGGATTCTCTCCTGCTCACAATAGGAACAAATCCTCTCTTTCTTCCAACCATGTGTCTGTGGTTACCCCACATAATGAAGAGTTTAGTTGTGTTTCTAGGGACTTCTTGAAATGTCCCATGAGACTTTTTATGAGTTTCTTAGGCCCTTAAGTTCCCCATGTATAAGTAATTTTAACAGGTTCCCTATCTGTAAGTTATTTTAACAGACGGGCTCTCCCTTTGCAAACACAGCCAGTGTATCACCGGGCTGGTTTCTCAGGCCTTTGCATGCTGTGAAGGAAATGTGTTCTGTTCTGAGACACTGAAAGAATTTTGGGAATTGTTGGATTTTTAGGGGTAATTAGAACAGTGGTAGCTGAGCCCTCCTCTCTGGTTTCTGACCACTTTTAAAATCTTTCAGGTATGTTTTCCTGCTGTGTGTGCACCCCTGAACCAAGGGGGTGTAGGAGGAAAGCTGCAGCTGGAATGGCAGAGTGTGGAACTACATCACAGATCAACTTCCAATGTGCTTTAGAGCAGTTGTAGGTGGAATAATGTTTAAAAATTTGCTGCATATATGAGCATTTCCTATTAGGCTTGAAGAGAAATTGATGAATAATATGTCTTTATGGAAGACAAAAGTGAGGAGTGTCTTAAGAAATGCAGAAATACTAGAAACAGGTTAGGGTGGTGTTACAGATTTGTGGGTTTGCTTCAGTGGTCTCTCTTGTTTCCTTGGACTTCTACCAAAAACCATCTTGTGGAATTTAATTTAAAAATAATCTTGATAGAGAAGAAAGCAAATCATATATATGTAATGAAAATAAAACTTCTTCACCTACTTTTGTATTTTTGAGATGCATTTTTTTGGTGAAAGTTAGTTTCAGAAGGATCTGCTACTTCTCCTTTTTAATAAATATACTGTAAGTAAACAAAAATACGCTTCCTGACATACATGTGGATCTTTGTTTTTTTTGTAGTCTATCATTGTGCCTGTTCACAACAGTGAATGCTGGTTAGATGATTGCCTAAAGTCAGTTTGGGAACAAGATTTTAAAGGAACCATGGAGCTGTCAATTTTTAATGATGCCAGTAAGGTGCGTTTCAAACCTTTAAAATGCTGTCCAAGTAAATACTGTCTGTAACAAGAATTTTTGATTTGCTTCACCATACAAATTAAAATAGCTACATCTAAGTCACTATTTTTTCTAGGATGGTTCAGCTGAAATAATTGAAAAATGGAAGATCAAGCTGGAAGAAGTTGGTGTTTCAGTAATCATTGGGACCAATGATTCCTCTCAGCCTCGAGGTGGTATGTAGCTTAAGAGTGCTTTTGTGAGAGTTTGGTTCTTATTGCAGGCACCTTCTGATTTTAATTTGAAAAGTGTCTTTGTAGTCATTTGCACTGCAATGGAAAAAAATCCCACATTATTTTCTAGAGCTCTGTTTGAAAGCTCATTCCAGTTTGAATTTGGCCCTGCTGCTTTGGGTTCTGTAGAATTTGTTTATATGTTCAAGGAAAGAAGAACTTGGCTTAGCAATTGTGTGCTCTACTCAGCAAAAGCAAAAGAATTTTGTTTAATTGTAGTATACACAATGTTGTTAATGCTTACAATTTTGCTCTGGCTTTCTGATATCTGATTTATCTTCAGGAGATGAGTTTTAAGAAAAAAAAATTTAAATTTCTCGCATAAAGGTTTTAAAAGTAAGTGCATATCTTTCAGTCCAGTAAAATACTCACTGGAATAGAAAATAAATACCTTTTTGATATTGCTTCAATGATCAAATCAAAACAGAGGTTTCAGAAGTTTTGATTGAGATAAAAACTCCCACTGAAGTCCCAAGTATTCACTCCAAGGGCTAAGCCAATATGTTTAGTGAGCTGTCAGACAGGTGTATGATGTGATCCCCTATTCATTTGCATGCTATTAGGAATCATACCACTGCAGAAGATTACAGACAAATCTCTCTAAACAGATTTTCTTTTGCTTGTTTTGGTTGGTTTATGTTTAAGGGGTTTTAGCACAAAATCTTCCTGAAATGTAAAATAGAAATAAAAGTCAGTTGGTTTTTGGAGAAGCTGCTGTTGAGTGACAGTAAAGTTGGAAGATCATGTCTGTGTTCTGAGGAGGAACAGCAGGACCAAGGAAGAGCAGTGTGCTCACATTTTGTACTGGAGCTGTGCAACCAATGTTTCTGTCATTCTGGACTTTGTTTTAATGCGTAGACAGGTAGAAATTGTTAAAACGTTGCTTCCAAGTTTGCGTCTTTGAAGTTATCTCTTAAAAGTCACACTTTAGAAACACTGTAACACAAAATGTGGACATTTTCTGGTTTTCACTACGCATCCTGTTTGAAGTGGAAAGAAACTCAGGCTTATTACAATCCTCAAAATGATCTTATGCAAAAGCCCAGTTCTGTTTCAGAAAGTTTGATTCTCATCCCCTGTTGAGACATGCAAATAAATTGGGAGTCTGTGCACTGAATTCATCTGCAACTTGGTAGAGGCCCCCTGGCTTTATTTACTGTCATTTCTCCTGACTGGGGGCTTTACATCTGTTTTTAAATAGTTGTCAGATGTAGCAATACTGAAGTAACACAGCATAACCCTTACTGTAAATATTTTTAGTATTTTAATACCTCCAGCATGAACTGGTGTTGTTTTGACAGTGCAGCTTGTAATATTAGTACTATTGGGCTGGTAATGATGAAAGGCAGACAAAATTTTTAGAGGGAATTTTTCTCTTTTGGGCAACTGATAAAGCTGGAGTTGAGCAATGTCAAGAATTACTCATGATCCTGTAACTTTGTCTTCTTTTCTCACCTCTCCACTATTGGGTGATCAGTCTCCTTTCAAAACTGACTCTTTTTAGTGGTTGATGATCAAGAAACTAGGTAGGTTACAATTTCTTAAGGCAGAGAATAATCCCAGAGGTTGTTAATTCTGATTCTTAAGATAGTTAGTAATGTTTTTGCTAATACCATCGTGTTGTGTAACATATTTTCCATTTTTATAAACATTTGCTATGTCTGAAGTCTTGTTCCTGCTAGAGTGTTGTATCAATTATGTATAAACTAGGTTTTAGTTTGGCAGAACACACAAGCAGGATGTTTTTGGGTTGGTTTTTTTTTTTTTTTTAGACTTCTGATGTCTGTTCACCTTTGCACTTCAGGAAACTGAACCTAAAACTGAGTTCCAGTTGTGAATTCCATTGTGCCATTAGGGATATGTCAGATTATTTTTTAGTTTAGCGTGCATTTGTCAGTGCTGGGGTAGGTGGAGTCTGAACAGATTGTTAATAAATTGGGGGTGGGAGGAACAGCTGTGCACTATTTAAATAATAGTGTGAAATGCATGGTGCTGCTAGAAAACAAACCCAGGCTTATCCATGTGGAAGGCACTCTCAGGTCACCATTAAAACAAGGACATCTTTACTTCATGGTGGTTAAATTTTAGAAGCAGGTTACTTGAAATCCATAGTATTTGTTTGCTTTTGGTGATTTACTTTCATTTTGTTAAGGACTAGGTACAACTAGAAGGAGTCTTGCCTTTAAAAGAAGATGCTTTGGTACAGAAACAATTTACGAGTCAGGCTTCACATCTTCAACTATTTACACAAGATTAGGATTTATTTCTGATTCTTTTCCAACACGTAAAAGAAAGGGAGAGAACCTAGGCAAAAAGAAAGGGTCACTTGCCTAAAAAAAGGAAACCTTTTTCTTTCCAAGAGTGAGGAATGTTAATATCTCACTGAGGCTTAAGTTTTTACGGCTGTAACCATGGTAACAGGCTCTTTTCACCAAGTAAGCAAGCCTTACAAAACTCAGAGACCTGGCACAAACATTTCATTTTGTTCAGTAGAGTAATATTAAAGAAATTTTTTTACTCATGCCAAACACAGAATTTGTTGTGGTGAAAGAATTTTTAATACCTAGTTTCTTCTATGGGGAGTTATATTTATCTTCTTAATAATTTAAAAAATATGTGTATTTTCTTCTCTCTCCTCTAAAAGATATCTGGTATATGAAAAACATCAGGATATTTCTGTCTTAAACATAGCAAGAAATATTTTCCAACTTTTTCTCATAATAAATACTAGATATTTAGTGATTTTATTTAAAGTGGTTTATTTGAAAATGAGATTTGAAATACTTCAGAAAGTTCATAGAGTAATATCATTGCCATCTTGTAGTTGCCTTGAAGACTCCTTCACTCTCTTCTTTCATTTTTGATTCCTTGTAATTCATTATTATCCACTGAAGGTGGTTGAAATATTTGGGTATGTTAATGACAGCACTGAAATGTAAGTCCAGGCTGCTTTACAGCTGCTATGGCTTCTGATAGTACTGATGTGTTTGATATTGGGCAAATTTAATTCTGTCCTCGTTCTCGTGCTGTTCTTTTATCTCTTGCTTTCCTAGGAACCTCCACAGAACTGGGGGTTTGCTGCTTTGGCATGCCCAGACCTGCTGACTTGCATCAGTTGTTTCCCACTAAAAGTGCTCATGCCAGGATCCAGCTCTGCTGCTGTGGCAGCTCCTGTCTTTGCCAGCTGCTTTTTTACTGCCAGTAGGAAGGAGACTGAGAGTTACTGTATAGATGAGATTAGATATTCATAGGTCTGTAAAAGGTAGTATGTAAACATCCTGTAAAATAATAAATCCAAAAAATCCACAATGAAGAGAAGTTAAGGTGAGGATTAAAGTACATGAGAAAAAATAACACAGTTATAAGGAAGAGCCTTTATTAGTTGTGTTCTGGTGGTAGTTGACATAATGTTCCTTGGAGGCAGTAAGAAATGCAGTCATAAGTCTTTTTCTGTACTTGGACAGCTCAGCAAAATAGCCAAGGAGCACGTGCATCACAACTAAGGGAACCTTTGAGCCCAGTTAAATCTGTTTCCTGAGCAAACTTAAACTTGAAACACATAAAAAGATAAGAGAATTACAGAACTCTGGTTTTTTTCAAATGCAAAATCAGAAACTTTATGGATAATATTATTTAAAATTTTTCTGCTCCACTTCTGAGTGCTGAGATGTTTTGGCTTTACATTTCCAGTTTTTCCCCTAATGAGTGAAAACCCTACAGTATTGCATGTCTTCACAATATTTATTTTGCAGGTCAGGGTGATCTTGCTGGATTCCCTGACTTGGTTCCAGAAATACTCCAAACAAAGCTTAAGTGTTACATATGTGACCAAGTGGAATCCATACAGCATTTTTCAGACTAACACTGGATATAGTGCAGGCTTTTCTCAGAATGCTGCTCAGGGCAAGAACTCAGAGATCAGAATGTTCTTAGGTCCACCTTGTCTACCTGCACAAATGATCCCAGGTAACCATTCCCACCTTGTGGGTGTATTTCAGTGGTGCCTGCAGTGCCATCCTTACCTTCAACTGTGGATTCCTGCTCCTTCCTATTTTTCTGGTTCTGCCATTTGTTTGTTCCTCCAGAACAGTCATCTGCTTCAGAAATTAAGCTGACAAAAAAATTTTCTTCTTTGGTTCAGCTTCCTGGAATGAATGGGTTGGTAAAAAGATTCACCAAGTGTTGGGAGGTCAGAAGCTCAGAGACCCTAGGTGCCAATGTTGGCATTTATCTGAAGTGACATTTCAGAGTGGTCTCCATTGATGGTACAACGTTATGATATAAATAATCTACCTTCGTGCTCTGTGTATGTGTCTAATAAATAAGCCTGCTTTGGCTCCTCTCTGCATTACACGTGCCTTTACATCAATGGCACTTGAAGTTTTTGTATTTGCAAACCTTATACATAACAAGCACCAAGGAACAGAATTTTTGAGTCTTTCTGAGAGCTCTGATGCAAAGAGCAGCAGTTTCTGGTTCTTCTCTGCTTTTTTTATGATTTGATGGTATTTTTTTGGGCTTAAAAGGTGAATGTATGTACAGCCAAGGGTTTTCAGCATCTGCTCTTTGCAAGGGGTTGGCCTAGATCACCTTTAAAGGTCCCCTCCAGCCCAAGGCATTGTGTGATTCTACAAGCTGAGGTTCTGGATATAAAACCTGCCCTCTTCAAGATACACATTACACATTATGTCTTGGAGAGGGCTGGCAAAAGTAGTCTTGTTCTACTTGATGGTACTCACTCAGAGAAGGTGACTGACATAGGCATCCTATTTAAATATTCTCTCATTACCTTGCTTTAAATATGGAAAAAATTGGTACTTTATGTTATACCGATTTTTGTGTTTTCTTGCATTTGTTCCCCACTTTATTAAGATTTTAAAAGATGCAACAGTAAAATCTCCTCTGTATTTTTATCTTTGCTTTCTCAACAGTTGGATTTGCTAAAAATCAAGCAGTAATTCAGAGCTCAGGAACCTATCTTTGCTTTCTGGATTCAGTAAGTTAATGCTTTTTGTCTAACTTGGTTTTGTCAATACAATCCTTTCCTTTTTAATGGAGTTGTTGATTTGCTGAAAGACAAGCTGCTTCAAGGTGTTTGGTTGTTAAATGTGGTGGTTACTATTTATGGCTGTAAAGTTATATTCCAACCTGTAGAAAGCCTTACATCATTCTTTGATTATATCAGATTTCACAAGCTGTTGTGAACAGGGCTGGGCAAGGTTGGTGGTATTGAGCTGTTTTGAGGATTTTTCTTTCCCACATTCTTCAGAAAATTGTATTGATGAGAAACTAAGAGCTAATCTACTGGCTTTTGGATGTAAAATAGGAGAGGTCTCACCTTCCAACTTGAATTTTTTTTTTCCTGTCCTTTGTTGGATATCTTCTGTGAAGCCATTCAGCTCACTAACCCCCAGATAAGAATCTCACTTCGTGCAGCTGAATATGCAGGAATGGTTTCACAAAGGTGCCCAGCTGAGCAGAGTGGAGCAGTGTGCTGGGAGCAGGCAAGAAGAGCAGGACCTTCAAGGCTCACCGATCTCCTGTAATTTCACCTGAAGATTGAATTTTTTTTCCTCTGAATTGGAACTGAACTATGGGTTAGAGTAGTACAGGATGAACTGGCTACTGACAGAGTCGGTTTTCAGATGCAATTGAACTGAATATTGTGATTGTCTGTGCTTGTTGAAAAGTGTTGTGTGAACTCTACAGCCATTTCAGGTTTTAATTAGGGAAATCCTTCAGTTAGCCAACTCTATGTGTGTTATCAACTAGATGGAAGAAATTGTTTTTTGTTCATACGTTAAAATTTTGTGATTTTTGTAATAGTCAGTGAGGCTGTTTACATATATAAAATGGTGGGGGGAAGGGAACTTACATGTAATTTCTAAAGTTTGGGTATTCCAGGCTTGGATAGATACCACATTGCATAGGGAGTCTGTAGGATGAGGAATGTGTGCACTTGAGCTGGCTGAAGTTACCTGAGTCCAGGAGTACATAAATGAGAAATTAATCCACTCTTGTTCCAAGGAGCTTCGTATCTTCTGTCTCAAATATGTATAGCATGAAGTACTGAAGTAAATTATAGGTTAGTCTTTCTTTTCAATCCAGACAGATCTAGTTGTTTGAAAATCACTAGCAACAAGCTAGAAAATCAAATTCTCTAAATGAAGTTAATTCATATTTTCATAGTAATTTTTCAGAATTCTCCATTTGTTATTTACCATATACTATAATCTTCCTGCTGCTGCATTGTTTCTGTTGGCTGACTATTGCAGAAAAACAGAACATCAGGGAAGCAAATTAAAATTATTAAGGAATATAACTGGTAATGATACTGTATTTCTGCAATATTATTATGAACAGAAATTTATATTTAATATTATCAAGAATTACTCGAAGTCAGTTGAGGATTTTATGGTTTACAGTGTGGATAAGCTTAGGAGAAGTTACCAAGATTTTCTGTTCTGTGTTTCTATTGCTTCTTCAAAAGAGGCATTCTGGACTACCAGAAGCCTAATCTTGCTACAAAAGAAATATTAAATGCCTGGCATTACTTAAATGTATCTTCTACTGTGTCTCCTTGTGACTACCATTTTTTCTGAAAACAGATCAGAGCAAATAAAATGGATGTGGAAACTGCTACAAGTCCAAAAATTGCTCAGTGTTTTGACTGTAGTTAGTAAATGTTGTGTGATAATAGCTGGGACACAGATGTTGCCAGCTGTTTAACAGCTCTGCTTCCACACACCACCTACCTTCTTCATTTCAGTCACCAGTCCAGTATGCAGCTCTAGGAAGGAATGTTGATATCAGCTTTTTGGAATGTGCTGCAGTGATGCCAAGGAACTGACCTTCAGAAGTGCAGCCACAATTTCAGGTTTGCTACAGGTGGATGTGGAGAGGGATGGGGCTGGGGCTGCAGTTTGTGCACATTACAAAGAGGTGGAGAAATACATCCATGGCTTTTTGTGCATTCCTTTGTTTACTCTGTGAAGTGAAATGAGTGGATGAGCATATTTGGGAGCATCTTTAGACGTTCTGCCTCCAGCAAGACTGTTTTTACTTGCCATTCCAGCTGGAGTCAAGCTGCTTGTGTTATGTCTCTCAACACAGATTTCTGAGGACAACAAACTGAGAAGAAATGTGGAAAAAAAGGTTACAGATCTCAGAACTGTCAGAATTTGATCAGCCTTTTCTAGTATGAAGTGGCAGCTGTTTGACTAATAGCTATTGTGGAGTTTTTTTACTGTGGCTGTTGTTACAGATTTCACCTCCAAGCTACTGAGGCATTTTTTCCCCCTCTGGGAAAACAAGTACAAAAATTGAAGCTACTTAACAATTTTTTCATATTTAACATTTATAATACAGGAAAATGAGAGCTAATTTTGCAAATATATTTCACTGTTAGCTTTTCTTCTTCAAACTGTCTGCAGTTATGACTTTATCTGCCAGTTTCATTGTACTGTAGCTGTAGTTTGTCACTTCTCTGGGGAAGTGCCATCTTTGTTAGAAGCATTTACCCACTTGTAGCACAGCAGAACTCTTACACTAAAAATTCTGCTTTGAACTGCTGTTTTCATTGACATGCACATAAACATGCCTCTGCTTGTCTGAAACTGTATTTCTTTAAAAGGGATCATGCTTTCATTTCATCCTAATGATCTGTGTCGTTTCCAATTATTTCAGGATTATTCAGTGTGTTGTTGGAGAGTTCCTGACTGTTAAAGAAGAAACACAAACATGTGTCCTTTATTGACCTGCAGCGTTTCAAACCTAGTCATAGTCACTTGAGATTATGCACTTAACGTGCTTGTTTTAATCTTTTGAAAAGCTCTGTTGGCAATGTATCACAATTTCAGAGATTCTCAGGCAATTCAAAGTTATGACTTTAAACCATGTTGCCACAGTGTCACTGCTTGCTAACAGTAAAAAATGCCACAGGGACTCAGATAAGTTTTATTCACCAAAAATGAGGGTGAGCCACACGATTTGTCATTCCTGTGATGGAATTGGCAGCTGCTGACCTGTGCCTTTTGGTTTGGGAGATTTGTTTGTATGATTTAAGTTGGGAATGGTAATTCTTAATTGCTGTGTGCATAACTGCTTAATTGCAAATTGCATTTGTTCTTTGAGGTTCAAGTTCAAGCCCACCTCGTTGAGGGGGTATTGCTAAAGGCCTTGGAGGAAGGTGGTTGGACCTTCTCTAGCCAGACATGGTGGTAGACGTGTCAGGCACATTCAGTTATAAACAGTTTTGTTTTTCCAGCCTTTGTAACTTCCTGGGTTTGGAAGCATGGATTTTCTCTTAGTTGCTGTTATACATGAGAGGCACTAATGAGTTTCTGGAATATTCCTCCTTTCTTTCAAATTAGTCTGCATTTCTTAGGAAATGAAGATGTGATCAGAGTTCATGTATTTCCTTTTTGTTGTTGTTTAACATACTGTTCCTTGGGAACTTATCCTCTGATTTAAAAACTGAAATAAGCTGTTACACAAATAGCAGGTGTGTGGATATAGTGGTGAACTCGTTACCAGAAGAGTTGTCTATGTTTCCTAATCGCTACTGAGGCCCAAAAAGTCAAAATACAAGTGTTTGTAGGCATCATTCCCATCATTGCTTTGTAAGGATGGGCTTGTATTAAAACTAGATTAAATCCTCTGTCTGGTATGAAATGTTAAATGAAGAAGCAAATCTTCAGAATCGGGTTGCCATAACCTCTCCCTGCATGTGTCTTCATCTATTCAGTAGTTAAAGAGGGCATTTGGAATTGCTGGTGAAGCTTTTACTCTTGTCTGGGTTTACTGGCTTTGCTACTGACATCTTGTGCGTTACCTGCTTCACTTGACTGCAAACACATCATTTTTTTCAGTGACCTAACTATGAGAAAAAATCAAAGATGATCTCCAGTGACCACAGAAGAACCAGATATGGAAAGGCATATGTATGCATTTATTGAATGAATGCACTGAGGTGGGAGCTGCTTCTACAGCAAAAGTTTCCTGACAACTAATAGTGATGCTTAATTAAAAGATTCCATAAGAGGATTGTCAGGCTCATAAGAACACCACGCTGATCTTTCCATGTAGACCTGGTTGTTGCTATGTTCAAAAAAAAGGAAGGTGCTCAATGCAGTCAGCTTCTTAAATTTGAAGTGTTTTCTTTGTTGTCCCCATGTTTCTCAGTTTAATTTGGCAGTAGAAACAGAAAAGTAGCATTTTTTCTTCTGATCTTACGAGTACTGACAGATCATTAGTCTCAGGTGATTTGTGGGTGCCATTTGAGTGCCTGGTTCTAATGGGTTTGATAGTGTGGGGCTGTTCAAAAACCAGCCCCTGGAGAATGGCCTGGGATCAGGGTATTTGCTTCAGTAGCGATGTTGACAGGCCAGTTTTTGGAGGTCCCAGGCATTTCACTTTCCTGGTTCAAGGAGTTGAACTGAACAAAAGCAAAGAAAGATTTTCCCTCTAGTCTGAGCAGGTGCAGGGTAAATGAATGGACCATTTGATGAATTGAAAGATTTTGGAGATGCCATATTGTTGCTCAGTGAGTGAAACATTCCTCCTGCTGTTGCTGCTGGTTGTATTTTGCATTTAATAGCTGTAATGAAAAGAAGGTGCTGTTGTTGTGGGAGTGGAGTGTATCAGCTCTCAACCCTTTTTTTCGTTTTGAGCAGCCAAATATGAAGGACTTTGGAAAAGCATGAGATGCTGAGCCTGTAATGTGAGCTTAAGAAAGCACCTCAATACTGAGCTATAATTAGTGGTTTGTTTTATGTGAACTTGCCCTTGGTTGCAAAAAGTAGATGTGTATTGAATTGTATATTTTGTTTTACTTTGTCAAGTGCAGAAGCACCAATTTTTAAGGGAAAATGATGAAGTCACCACTGTAGAGCCCAATGTGGTCCACACAGCCTGGCTGAAGAGGCCAGCTTTTGTATTCCAAGTATATGATTAGGGAAGGCATGCATTTCTTTAGCATTTATTTTATATTTCTTTTCTTTTGTCCATTCTTTCAATGGGGGAAATTTCTCTTCGTTCTGTCAGCTGTATATCTGCTAGGGGAAACCATTAGAGACTTCCATGTGAACAGAGAAAATTGGATTTCATTGTAAACTTCTGTTTTGTTAAAATTATTTTTCAGTTTAAGTCACTGCTACTATTGTTATCTTCCCTAAGGAAGAACTCTCACCTAGGAAACAGAAACAAACTGAATATACTTCCCTTTTTTGGTATAGGCTCCGTTTTTTTATCTGAAATGAGTAAAAAATAATTTGGAAAGTGTTTGCCTGATTACTGAGGTTTCGTTCTCAGTTTTAAACAAAAAAAAATATGACCAAATACTGCCTGTAGAAACTGAAATCTGGCAACATATTTGCTGAATTCAGTATCGTAAGTGCAACAGCTTTGATAGAAAATTTGTGATTGCATCATGTACAGCTGGATAAAATATTTTACCACCTTAGTTGTTTAATGCTATAGTTGCTAAAATTCCATATTTTTTTTAAGATGTTCTTAATTTGTGCTACAATCATTTTGATTTTACTCATTATAATTTATTTTGATTTTTAACTACCAGCCTTAAATCCATCCGAGTTCTCTAAGATTATTTCTCTATAAATACATTCTGTTTTCCACTCCATGGTTACCTTTCCAGTCATCCATAGTGAAGAATCTGTCCAAGTTTGGTTTTGCAGTTACTTTTCTGGTACCAACCTGAATCCAAGCCAGCTGAATGATGGTTGTATCTCATTTCTCTCTGGGGTGTGTTTTATATTTTGTGTTGTTCTTCCTCATCATTCAATTGCTTTATTATAGTATTTGAGATTTTATATTAACTATTATATTCTTGTTTTTCCCCATCTTTCTTTCTCCTTTCATGAACTCTGAAGGTATCACAGAACAATACAGCAGTGCAGTGTGTGTGTAAAGCTGCTAATAAAAACATGAGACAGAATTATTAAAAGAAATGAAGGTCATCCAGTGTAAGAGTTTGTAGAGTTTTCCAGCATTAGAGAACAAAGCTGTATTAATAAAAAGAGGCATTTAGAAGTTTTTGTGGCTCTAGTGCCCCCTCTTTAGCTGGAGTTTACAGAATACTGATGCTCTCTGATAGCCTAAGCCCCAGACCTGGAGACGTGTGAGTTCTGCCGATAGCATCAGACTGACACAGTGTTTTCTTAGGGGAACGGGGCCATTGCTGTCAAATTGGGTGGTTGTGAAAACATGACATCGACCTCTTTGGTGCATGGGTTATTTTAATTTGGTTTGAATACTTTCCATGCTGATTTAACCTTTTGGAATCAAGTATATTATTTTTCATCTTTGTGACTGTAAGAGTTCTCTCTGTTGTGTGGGATCATGAACAGTGAGATCTTTTAGCACAAGAGCATGTGTTGTATCTTGTAAAAGATGAGGCTAACATTGTTCTGAGCATTGAAATTCCCAGCTTTTTGGTGGAATTTTTTTGTTGTTTTTTTTTTTAACAAGCAAACATCTAAGGATCCTTAGCAACTTGTATAGGAGTGAACAAAGTTCAGTTAAAATATCTGATATTGCCTGTATGAAATCCAGGTTTTAATTTACGAAAACGAACTCTGTATTTGGCATAAATAAATAGGTCTGTGGTTCTTCTTCTGGGAAATAGGGTAAAGGTTTTACTGGAACTCTTGCATGATACTGGAATTCTGGTGCTCTATTGATAAAGTGGATTAGGTGGTAAATAATATCATCGTAGTTTTGAAGTCATGAGAAATCAGAAGGGGTATTTTTCTCTATTGGCTTTGAAAATCAAGAACAGCTGTTATGCTTATTACTAAACATATCCTAAATGCAAAATACAGAAAAATGCTTTTGACAACATAGTCCTCCCATCTTTTATAAACTTATGTGTGATAAGAGTCAGTTTTATTATTATTTTGTTTTATCTTTAACCTTGAATTGTATTAAATAGTTGGACCTACTTCTAAAACTTTTTTTATCATGCATTGTTTTGATAAAACCATAGTGGCACCTTTATAGCAAGGTCATTCAACTCTTCAAGCTGTAGATATTTAAGCACTAATACATTTTTTGTTGCTGTTGACTTGATGGGAAGTTTTAATGTGAAAGTGGTTAGAAATTCAATATTGAGGGTTTGTGCTTTAATAGGGATCTCAGAATGATTTCAGTGTGAGAAACTGTTAAAAGAGTGTCTGTAGAACAGGAATTCAGGGCTCCTCTGAATTATGTTTGCCTGATTAAGTTTATTTGGAAATGCTCTGAGAAGAAATAGGCTTATGTGTTAGCTTTAACCAGCATCTAAAAAAGACTGAATCTTTAAAAGGGGGGAAATATATCACCAACATGGAAAAGAATAAAGGTAAATTTATTCAGGGGCCTAAATTCAGGGAAGAAAAATTGTGCTACAGTTTCTATAGACTAAGAAATCACTGTCTAGAAAGGATTTAATTTTGAACAGGAAATAATATAATTTTGTAAGGAATTTCTTCTAACAGTTCAAGGCATGATGGCAAAGTTACTGACTTTTCATGAAATCTTTTTGTATGTAAATAAAAGAGATCTTTATGCTACAAGTGGAAGAGGTATTAACACGAAATTTAAATCTGGGTAGTGTGTTTTAAAGCCAGTGTCAATGCTAATGCATTTTATGGGTGTGCATTCCTATTTTTCCTTTTCCTTAGAATTTTCTCATTTCATAAGTACTAGTTTTTATGCCCATGAAGTCTGAAATATTTTTAGATCTAGAGACCAAAGGCTTTTAATTTTCTGTGGAACAAGGTACTGCCAGATGACAGAGAACATTTCCTCATATTGCTGTGTCTCAGATCTTATGGTTTTAACTGAGGGTGGTTCCTTGTCCTCACACTGCCAGTGCTGCTCTGGGAGTTGTGAAAGAGTTGGAGAATTTCTTGAGAAATAAATGTTAAATGTGTGGGTGCCTGTGGATGTGTGTTGAGATCACAGCACCATTGTCACGTAGTAGTTTTGATCACTTCCAGCTCAAACAGCATTGAGTTTTACCCACAAAAAGTGTGAATTCTCCTAATATCTGTTCCATTTGCATTTCTGACTGCAAGCCAGTAAAATGATGTTAATTTAGCAACATATTCTAATGTGTGTCAGTACTGTACTGTGACCCTTTTTATGTTCAGTAACAGTGTGCTATTTATTCCAGGATGATGTGATGATGCCACAGCGGGTTAGGCTGCAGCACCAAGTTGCCATTCAGCACCCAAACAGTGTGAGTACTTTTTTCTTGTGTGTATTTCTGGGTTTTTCTTTGACAGAGTTCCGGATACATCTTTAAAAGGATATGAAAATTTCACAGTGGGGCTGGGTGAGGCAAAGCAATAACCAGTGTATTCTTTTCCTTTATTTTTCATCCTCTCACTGAATGGGAGCTTTGATTGAACTTCTTTTCTTCCTTTTATTTTCCCTGTTCAGAAAACCAGATCTCGTTACAACAGTGATACTCTTTTGCAAATAAGTATATAGGCTTGGCTAATGTCTGTAATCTAAAGGAGAATGCCTTTTTTTATGTAGCCTAAGTCATGTGAAAAGCTGCAAAGGATTGGCTACAGCTATGGTTTATCTGCTTTTAATAATTAAGAAACTGTAAACCATAGGGCATGTTTGGGTTGTCACCATGATGAACTGGCCTGCAGTTCAGCTGATGTTTCTCTCCATGTCTGCCTGTAAAATGAAGCATTAGAATTCCATTCTTTATTCCTGTGAAATCAACTGTCAGGAATATTCTGTGAGATAGTTTTTTCTCTGATCTATATGATTTTGGTTTTATATGATTTTCTGTGATTAGGGTCAATGTTCTTTAGAAAGAGTTTGTGCATATGTTCTACTTATCCAAAGGTAATATATGTATATTAATAACTTGTTATGGCAGTTAGTTGATTTGTCAATACAATTGACAAAAATATTCCTTTATAAACTTGAAAACTGAGTTTGTATTCCTGTCAGCAATATTCAGCAAAATCAGCCTTATTGTTTCCTGACATCTCTGACATTTTCTCTTGTGATATTTATTTCAATGTGCAAGAGGTTTCTGGGGAAAAAAAAGTCAGTTGACTTGGTCTGTCATGAAAGTGTTTCCTGCAGGTATCTGAACAAAACACACAGGGTTAGGATTATTGCTGTCTGTCAAATAAACACCTTTTGAACTTTTTGAACTCCAATACACGCTTGCTTCAAAGCAGAGATCATTGCAGTCTTTTTAGCTGAGGAATGTCTGCCAAACAACCTGCTGCTTAGTGGTGGGATGTGTACCTGCTCATATACCACCTGTATTAGGGCTCTTCTGAAATCTGATAATCCTTACAGTGGAATTTATTAAATTATAGCTTTAATAGTACCTGAGTAGCAGTTAACCTAACTTGCATTACAAACACAATAAAATGATAAATCGAAAGTTGTTTTTGTTCTGATATCAATCAGTTAATGTAATTCTGCAGTCAGATGCCAAAAAACCAGAAAGGCAAGTTGATCCGGTATGCTTGTTTTATGGAAATTAGTGCTAAGAGCTATTATATTTCTTGCTTATATGGCTTCTAAGATGTAAATTAAGACTTTTTAAATTAGACTAAATCCAACTAAACAGTTTGTAGTCTTTTTAGATAGCACTTCAGCTGTTTTGTTTATATTCTGTTATACTTTAGTGCCCAACAGCCCTCAGTATGAGCTGTTAAATGACAAGCAAGCAAGTGATAATGAGGACCTGAGTAGCCTGAAGGGTCTTTGTGATCTGTTCTAAGCAGCACAAACTTGTTACTGCCATGTTCTAAATTCATGTGAATTTATGGTCCTGTTTCAGCCTGGTACTTGTGGCCTGGCCTTGGCTGGGTTCTGTCACTCCTCAGAAGGATGAGGGTAGGAGAAAGAGAAGGTGGAAAAAACCCATGGGTCAAGATTAAGGTGATTTATTAAAAGCAAAGAACAGTCCTTTGGTCAGTTTGGATCAGCTGCCCTGACTTGCTCACCCCCAGCCTACTGGAGATGGGAGATGTTGGAGACACAGCCTTGGTGCTGTGGGAGCAGAGCCCAGACCACTGATGTGTTACCAGCACACAGCACTGGGAGGGCTGGCATGGGCAAAATTAACTCTATTTCCATCAGAGCCAGCACATTTTCCATGTTACAGGCAGGGAAAATGTGTGGGGTGCCTGTGGGAGGTGTAAGCTTCTGGGTTAGCACTGGATCTTACAGAACTCTAATTCAGAGGCCTGAAGGAGAAAGGGAAACACATCCAGCTGTTTCTGGTGAGCAAATAGATCCCTTTGGTCCAGAGCTCCTCAATAGTTCTGACACAACTTTGAGAAATGTTGACCTGGTCACAAATCTACTGACCAGTGTCAGGGTGAACTTCTTAAAAGGATGATCTCTGCTGTCCTCAGAATAATCATGCCATTCAATTTTCTGCCCTTGGAAGATGTTTGAATGAAGTTTTGTTCTGTATTTGAAGTTCTGGCCTGGCTTCAATCAGTCTGATAAACCAGAGTAGGTGGAGGGGCAAAAAAAAAAAAAAAAAAGTGAAAAGCAGAAGGTTGAGAAATGCCTGTGAAGCAGTGAGCTTTTTTGGTTTGTTCCTGAAATTCTAATTTGCAGACTTGCACTTTCCACTGTTTTGCAACTTCTCCTAACCTGGATTTTTGACTTTATGCATTCTCAATATATTTTCAGAAATTTTATTCCTAATCCTAGTCCTTCTGAATGCTACTGGGAGTCAAATTTGAAGACCAGTGTTCCCAGTGAGCTCTCATATTGTAGGTTTCAGTCTGCTGTTGTTGTTACTATAGATCTACAGGTAGGAAAAGTCTCCAGCTTTGCCCACAGAGAGAAATCTCCCAGGTCCAGATTAACCCCTGAGGTTCTTCCTCTTTGTGTTACTCTTAAATGCAAATTGCCTTACTCTGACTTGAAGCCTGGTTACTCAACAGCAGAACCAAAGATAGCAGATGCCTCTGGGATCTTCCCAACAAGTTATTCTTTAAAGAAACCTGTGTCTCCATCTCTGGAAAAGCAAGAAGCTTGCCCCAGGGTCAGGTACTGGAGCACAACTGAGGTAACAGCAGCAGCCTTTGTGTCTCATTTCCTGGATCATAGGCTCCTTGATTGTGCTTTAAAGAGCAAGTTAATTTCTATTCTCTTAAGCTGCTCTTATCTGGAACACTTTTTAAAAATGAGGTTTGTAGGGTAGAACTGTTCTGTCCTTGGAAATGTTCAGAGTGGAGGATTTTGGATCACAAAATACAAATCACTAATACATTGTGCTTTTTGTTAAAGCATGACTGCTGTCACTTTGTCCTCTGGTGACTGTTTTACATCATCTCTAAGTCCCCCGACATGAATTCTATAAATAGACACTCTCAGAAGACACAAGTTTTTGAGGCTCTGTGTATTTGTACTATGAATTCTTAAGATCTTCTTAAGAAATATAAGGCTCAGTGCAAATCCCTACTTTTAGCAGTTGTAAAGCTCAGGAACATCATACTGGTTTTGTTTATCCCTAGAAGCTGCATCTGTCCCTTTTATCCAGGAAAAGCCAGGTGTTGCTTATTTACCAACCACAGAACATGTATGCTTTGTTGGCAGCTAATTAATAGGAAGATTCAAGATTCTATTTCCCTTAATTCTGAAAAAATCATGCCTTCATATCTTATCTTGTAAGTACCAGTATTTTATAGAACAACTTTCTAAGTTTGGAGCAGCTCAGGAAATTATTTCCCAAACCACACACACTGTGCAGTCCTTCACTCTGCTTCACATTTATTCTGTTCTTTAATTTCAACAGAGTGTTACTCTCTGAGGAGTCCCAGAGCTTTTTGTTTCAAGGAGAGAGGGGAATGTCAGTTGTGTCTGTTCCCTGGTTGTCTTGTTGCTGGACGCTTCCAGCAGGCCCTGCTCTGGGCATGCTGAAGGAAAATCATTGGATCTGGGAGTGATCTTGGAGACACTGAGTAACATCAAAGCTTATAAAATAGCTAAGCTTTTTCTCACTGTCTCCTACCTCAGTGAGGAAGCAACAGCTAGGGTGAAAATGTGGGCAATAGAAATAAAGAACATTATTTCCTTTTGTTTTCTCTGGCTCAATAGGAGGTGAATCAGTAGCAGTGTCACAAGGAACACCTTTCTATTTGTTATGAAATTACAATCCTCTGTCTCCAACAGGTAGGATACCTGGGCATGTGAGAGAACATGAATATACCATTTGCATTTCTTCAATGAGCAATTCTCACTATTTTGCATCTCTAAAGCAGAGTTTTGGCATATTCTGTAGCTTGGCTTTAGATCTAGAGCAGCAGTGCCTAAAGCCATTTTTATCTGTTGCATTATCTGCCTGTGTTAACCAACTGCCTGAATTCTGCATATCTTTGATGGTTAATGTGACTCTAAGATAGTTGATGGGATTGAGTGAACTTGAACAATGCCTGGTGCTGGTGGCTCACAGAACTGTTCACCTGCCCTGGGAGAGCTGAAACAAATATTGCACAATCGGCCAATGAATTGGAGAAATCAGCAGTGAGTGAGAGCTGAGCTGCTCCTTTCTTTAAGGCACAGCTCCAGGCCAAAGGCATTGGATGTTTGTCTCCCACCTCTACTGAACTTCACACATTAACTACATTTAGAAATTAAGAGGATTTTTTTTTTTCTTTTGCTCTGGAAACATACATTTGTAAATTCTGAAAGTCATAGTTTAATGGACTTTTTTTCGTGTCACTGTACCCTGTGCTGTTCTGCTTGTCAGGACCTGTCACACCTTTCTGCCACGTGTTAGAAAGTAGCAAAACTGTTTGTTCCTCCCTTCCTTAAAGAGTGCTCTGGTTACAGAAAGCACTAGTTTGAGTCACATCATTCTTTTCTTGTGGCTAAAATTATCAGATCCGCTTGATTCTGTAGTTTTGTGGTGTGAAAGGACAATGAGTGTATGTGAGGTTTTATTAAACTGCCATAAAGCATAACTACAGAATGCTGAATTTTAGTTCTCTGTCCTCCATTTAAATTCAGTTCTCTATCTCTATTTAATTTTCATCCTTCCTGTGTTCAGTGAGGTTGTTGGTGATCTTCTCTCGTTCTGTGTCTTTAATTCTGAAGTCCAGGTTTTACCATCTCCCCTTAAATGTTTTGTCCTCCAGTTGTGGCATACAGCTTAGCAGATTTTCCTTTGATAAGTGCTTTTATTTTGGACATGGAGTTAATTAAAATCTTTGCATCGAACTTAAATAATATTTTTTTCACCTTAGTTAATTTGCAGAGCTCTCCTTGTGCCTCCCTTACTCAGCATGTTTGAGACAGATCAGTGTGTGCTGCCCAGGCCTGTCCCAGCAAGCCCTGCCTGTAGAGGTTGATTTTAATATAAGAATTAATTCATACAACAGCTATTGAAGAGATATTAATTGAGTACTGTCATGTCTTGAATGATAAATCAAATTTGTTTGCATAAACCTGTTAGCAGGAATTTGCTCCACTAAAGGAGCTGAGTAGATCTGAAGAGGCTCTGGTCTATCTTTGGTATAGACAGAAGGGAAAATGAGATTATATTCCTGAGGTGATTACATGCAGCTGTTGATTGTCCAACATCAGCTGATGTTTTTATGTGGGAGAAAAACATATCCAGAGGAACATTTTCATGAACTGCTCCTAATTATCCTGGTCAGCAGAATTTTTTTTATATTCAGTTCCCTTTTACTGTACTCTATTATCAAACTACCAAGTCTTTTACATTCTTTTCCAGCATGTGGAAAACGTAACTCTGAATTAAGGCTATCCAATATAGATACTTATAAAAACATTTATAGATTTCACTTCAGGAAATTGTCATTAGAGGCTTTTAAAAGTAATTTATAATATTTCAATAATCTCCTCTTGGTATGGAGGGCAGAAACTAAAGCAGCAGTTGTGTGAAGGTTTTGTTCAGAAGTGGTGACATTGGAGGATGTTTAGAGGAAGAAATATGATTTCTTTTTTTGCACTGAAGAATATGAAAATTCTTTCTTTGACAGTATGACAGTATTATTCTTACATTTTTGGTGATTGGGTCTTTTCATGTATATCATCCAGATCTGCTGGAATTCAGCTGTGTCTTTGCTTTTTATTAGGCAGCTTCCTTAAAGATTTTTTCTAATTTGGTATTTCTGAAAAAAATCACAGAGTGTTTTCAAAGTCATGATGTCAGTCCAGGTCTGTTGTACATTTAATCAAATAGCCCAAATGGGAAACAGCCCAACTGACAGGACTTTGTAATTAAATTTGTGTTTAAAATGGCCTCCACATGCCAATAACCCCATCAAATGATTGTGATTACTCGAGTTTGATATTCATCAAAGTCTGGCTGGAATGTATTTCATTCATATAAACATATTTCATTTTGAAAACTATGTCTGAGGCATAAAATGTTTGAAAATCAAGATTCCCTCCTCCTGATGTTCAGCCATTTTGCTGAGGTGATAATGACTGCAATCCAGTCGGACTTTGTGAAGCTACAGACGAAAGAAATTGGTATCTCTTCAATGATATTTACTTGGAGCTTTCCCCAAAATGTTATGTTCAAACTTCATGAATTCACACGTGTGAAACATCTTTTTAAATCTTTGTGTTGTGATGCTCAGCTGGGCTCATTCTGATTACAGCTCCTCCATTTCTTGTTTTTCATATCAATTCCCTGAGGAAAATTCAGACTTCCTTGGTTTTTAATTACTCTCTTTTTATGTGCTGAAAATAAATGTGTAACATCCTTTTGTGGATTTTGGATTTGAACTAGTGTCAAGTAGAATGTTTAACAGGTGGTCTTAAATATGGATTGCTCCAAGATAGAAGCACCTGTGGAAATGGGTTTTCATCTGACCTAAAGGCTCCTTTGGGGAGTCAGCACTATCAACATATTTTATAATTTTTAAAACATGCTTTAAATACACCAGAGTGAGTTTTGTATATTTTCACCTAATGCAAATTACCTCACAGGTGTCATGTTTTGAAGAACAGTTTCCTCCCTTGGAAATGATTGGGAGAGGAAACACATTTTACTACCTTCTTCCTGCAGTAAATAATTTTGGAAAGATTTTAACCACATAAAAACATTTCTTTAGTTTATTTTTCCTTTTTAATTGCATTAAATGGTGATCATGAAATCTTTCTTAAAGGAAATTACTGCATGAAATTACTACAATAAAAATAATTGAAGTAGGGTTTGGAGACAGCAGAGGTGACATCTACCTTTCCTTAACACAAAAGATGTGGGCTTGATTAACTAAAGCTGCTCTTAAACATTCAGGATAAGGTAAATAACTCTTATTAGCTTTTTATTTTAGGATTTTTCTATCTGTGGGCTCTCGTAAAGAGGCACATTGGGGAAAAAGGTGTCATGCCCTAGAGATAATCCTCCTTATTTTACTTGTTATTTGGATAATCTTTCTTTTCACAGAACATGATCTAGGATCAGATGTTATGATTTTTCTAATTAAAGCATCACTAAGTACTTAATTACATTCTCTTCAAGGAGGTTTATATCACTCTGTCATATTTCTAAAATGGAACACAACACTGCACATTCTTCCTTAAAAGTGTAGAATGAAGTTTTGTACTTTGTATAACCTTTGAAAGTTGCATTTATTTTGTACAGAAAAAAACTGTACAAAAACTAGATTTTTATGCTAAAATGTATATTTTCCCAATACCTGTTTCAATAATAAAATTCCTTAAGAGAACATACATTATATGAAGAATTCCTGTGTGTGTTTGTACATCCAGTGCCTACTGCCTTGTGGAGGGTTTATGCTTTTGTCTGTCTTTGTTAATTTCCTCTTTTTTTAAAACAAGGGTGGAAAATATTGGGAGAAAATTGAAGACCAATTATTTTTTCATCCTCATTTCCTCTTTAGTACAACGGGTGGGTTCTGACCCATAGGCTGCCTCCTGAATAAGGAAGATTGTTTGTGGTAAAGGAAGTTGTAGTGATTAAAAAACTCAAAAACACCACATCTGCAGAAAATGCATTGGTTTTAATTATTGCCAACTCATTTAAACTTAGTTTCCTCTCACCCGCTTCCTTTTCCATTTAAACGTGCAAGGGAAAACATAAACTCTAAAATGGTGAAAATATTTTAAAACATCTCTCCCTTAATGTTGTATTTCAAAACCACTAGTGAAAGTTGGAACAAGTTCTCACATGTCAGTGAGTGGGTGCAGAGAGCTGGGGTTTGCACATGGCAGACATGGGACTGAGAATATTCTGTTTTCAGTGTAGAGAGCTGGGGTTTGCACATGGCAGACATGGGACTGAGAATATTCTGTTTTCAGTGTAGAGAGCTGGGGTTTGCACATGGCAGACATGGGACTGAAATATTCTGTTTTCAGTGGAGCAGTTTTGTACCTCACAGGACAGTGACTGTAGGTGACTCTAAGCAGGATTTGGTAATGTGTGTAGTTATCCTGCCCAGTTCCTCTGAGCATAACTCTGAGTTTACTGAATGTGCTCGTTGGATTGTTATTTCCAGGGTACTGTGACCTGGAGAACCTCATAGTTATTTGGTTTTAGTTGTATCATAATTCTATTGTACTGACTTTATAGTTCTCTAACTCCTGAAGATGTTTTCAATGCAGTGGTATAAAGAACATGTCTGTGACATTCATTCTGATAATGTTATTTAGATACAATTCATTAATTCCACTTCTAATTGTGAGGAGTGGTAGAGTTGTTAGAGAAGAGAGGTTCAGGTTCCTAAATACAGACCTATAATGTTATTTTGAGTCCTGTCTGAGACCATCTAGACAGGACTGGCAGATACTGGAGGCTTTTGGTGAAGCAGTAGATGAAGCCAGGCAGGACTGTAGGGCCACAAACTCATCCTATATTTGGCCACTTCTTCCCACAGAGCTCATTTGAAGTCATTTTTATTTTTAAATTTACTTGTGTTGCCTTTCAGTGTAAGTATTTGTTGGTACTTAAGATAAACCCTCTATTTTCTGCTCTTACTGTTCTTCCTATTACTGTTTCTTGCTGCCATAAAGGATAAATTCTTTTGTATTTTTTCCAGAGACACCAATGCTGGTTGCAATTAAATAAAAAGCTGAATGAGCTCTAAGTTACCTTTAATACATTAAAAAAAGTAATTGGCTAGAAAGCAAATTACCTCATTGCTGTTGTAGCAGAAAGGATTGTCATGATTTTCTCTCCTGATGAGTTTTACTTTTTCCTGAACTGCCATAGTCCTTTGCTATGAGCCAAAAATTTTTTATTCATTGTTCATGTTACTGCTTTCTGTACAAGTAATACTAATATTGCATTTCAGCAAGTTTCCAGCTGGAATAAGAAGCCTATTGCATTTATTGTATATATTTCATAGTTTAATCTAGTTACAGGTATATGCCACTCTACAGCATTTGTAATAATAAAAACAAACTTGTCTAATTAGATCAAAAAGTTGAAACTTGGATGAACTCTATTTTGCAGAGAAACAGATACTCAAAATACTGAGAAGAATATTTCTAATGCAGAATTTCTTGTACTTTCTGGAAGGTCTGAATGGGTGTAATATAGGCCTGAAAGATTTTTATCAAAGTATTTTAAATGTTATGAGAGAGACAACAGTGAAAAATTGTTCACTTCAGTTTGAAAAGCTCTAAGGAAATATTCAGTGAAGTGAATAGAAAACCTTTGTGAGACATGGAGGAAATGGAACCAGTGTGCAGTTGTTTGTGCTGCCACACCTTACACAGGGGAGCTGGAGGAAGCTGTTTGTACTCTAAATTATCTGATTTTCATTGTATGAAAGAAGCTGGTTACATGAGCTGGGCTTTACAGATGCTGAATCAAAGGCTCAGCTTGGTGGTGTTTATCTTGCAACCACAAGTCAAAAATCCCAGTCACGTGCCAGAGTCCCGCTGGGAGGGGAATGGTACAGCTAAAGTGCACAAAGGTGTAGGATTTGTTTGAGGATCTAGAAATAAACTGGATTGCATCGTGGCAATTTTCACATTTGTCTGTAAAACAAACTTCTTAAATGATGATGAAAGTGGCCTTGAGTGGTGCTGGTTCTACAAAGGAAAAGAAAGCAGATCTCGGGGCAGAGGGGAGTGCAAACATAGCACTTCCTACAGCACGTTAACTTTGTTACTGAGTTGCAGTTATTTTCCTGTTGTGTTGCAAAGTTACATTTCCAGAGACTGTGCTGCAAATTATGGCTAAATACTGTAACCCATTGCTTTTTCTCACTGATATACCAGTAATTCCTAAGTAATGAGTTGATTTGATGATAATTTTTTTTCCATTCCAAAGGACTCAAAGCATTTTATGTCCTACAAGACAGTAAGTACAAAACCAATGGTATGAGCCAAAATTCAGAGAAGTAAATTGGAGCATGCAATGGAATTCTCTGTGTGGCTAGATGGGAGAAGGAGGGAATTTTGGCTAAGACCTGAAGTCAAACTCTAGAAATTACAGTGATGTGTAATCCAGAAAAGAGCTGTCAGGATCCAATTTAATAACACTTCTGTCTGCCTTCACCTCTCCTTGTTTGTGTACAGATAATTGATCAGACCTGTTCAGTTTTCTCTTCAAGTGTGAGGAGTTGGGATTTGAACCAGTTGTTCTTTGGACTTCAGGGAATTAGTCATTTAGCTAAACACCTGGATTCAACATTTACTTTTGTTTTCTTGAATTACCAACAGCATTTATGAAATAGTCTGCTCAGAAATCAATATAAAAATGTGAAACTCTGTCCTCTGCTTCTAATTTAAATTTCAAGCTGCCAGGAAGGAGATAGATGACTGCACTTTCTTCTTGGCTGTAATTGAAAACCAGGTTTTCAGAAAAACAAATTTTAAATTCTCCTTTTTAATCTCTCACCTTTTGAAAGTTCTTTGTATTCTGTATCTGTTAATCTTCACTGTGACTCTTTAAATAAACTAAGTTTCTTCTTGTGCTATTATAGAATAGCTTGAGATGTAAAATAAAGGTAATTTTTCCCTTTCACCTTTTGTGCGGAGTTTTGTAAAGTGTCTTTGTAAGTTAGAAAAACCTAGGATCTGCAAGAGAAGGCTAATGAGGGCTTGACTAATGAATACTAGAAAGAGTTTTATTTTTAAATAAAAATCATCCTTGCAGCCCAGGGTAGATGTACATCTGACATGACTTTTGCAAGTTTTTATCTTTGTGGTGTGCTGTAAAAACATCTCTATGAACTCTTCTAATTGATATTCAGTTTAAAAGAATTTTAGGTTAACCTTCTGAAAATATCTTAGTATTACTTAGCTGTAATATGAGGGTTAAGCTAGGATGAGGATTGAAGTTTTCCACAGTAATTTGTTGTTGTCATTGAGGAAACATTTCCTAGTTCAGAGACATTCTGGTTTATTCTTATGGGATAAGCAAATAACATTTTCTTCTTCTCCATGCTTGTTATTTTGATGGTATTTAATCATACTCTAAATTGTGATGTTTCATTGCCAGCAGTCCCCCAGCAAGATCTTCTCATGGTGTTTTTGTTCCCACATCAAAAGTATTCACAACTGCACATGCAGAGCTCTGGCCTGACTGCTCACATCTCTCTGTGGTTTAAAGCTCTGCAAGCACAGATACCTGGAAGATTTATGAATGCTTAGGGTGGGAAATAAACCAAGGAAGTTTCCCACCTGCTCTTGAACAGAACTTGATTATCAGAAATTAGTGCTCAGAAACACTAAAACACTGTGGTGTTTGCTCTCAGTGGACAAACACATCCTCAGTGGGAAGCACGATCAAAATCAGGAGGAGAAATGGAGAGTTACAGTATGATGGGAATGGTGCAAAACAGTATCAGCTTACTTTGCATAAATCATTAAGTCCTGTGGTACCCTGAAGGTTTTGTGTAGACTGCAGACTTCAGGAGGAGCAAACAGCAGAGTTCTCCTCAGCTTTTTCCTTGTCTAATCAGAATTTGTAAACAGTTTGGTGTTTCTATGAAATTGCATTAGTATGTGTCTGTGCAGATACAGGTAATATGTAATCCTGCTGATACATATTGGAAGCTATTTCTGACCACCTACTGACGTAATAATATTAAAATTCATATTTAACCTGTCCACCTAGAGAACAGTATCAGATGAGAAGGTGTTGCTCAAATGGTTGTACAGTGCTTCAGTGACCAAATCAAAATGAGGTGCCTACACTGTTCTGCCATGAACAAAACAAATCAGAATATGCAGGGGATTTTGCTTATTTTGTATTAATTGAAAGTAATGGGGTATATTATAGGTTATGGCACTGTCAGCTGGATTGTCTGGTATTCCTCAAGTTCCAATTTTCATTTGCTGGAGTAAACTTCGGTTGAAATTTTGCATTCTAGATCTGTGCCTATGGAAAATCTCCTTTGAAAATTTAAACCAAAATGGTTCAAATATTCCCAAGAAGGAGGTAATTGGAAAGATACTACTCAGAGTTTTCCAGGGACCTTTGAAGTCTGTAACTATTTAACATTTGAACAGGGCAACTGTACCATATTATCTTATGAATGTAGAAGGGGGCTAGTAAGGACTGTAGAGATAATGTTAATTCTTGGAGTTGCCATGTTTTGAATGTTTATTTTGTGATGCTGTTTTGTTGCCACGTGGGTGTACAGCAGTTTAATCTGGGGGATTTATGTCATTTTGCTTTAGATTATTGGTTGCCAAGTCAGAAGAGAGCCACTGGACTCTACTGAACGATACACTCGCTGGATCAATAACCTAACCCAGGAGCAACTTCTTACACAGGTACCTTCATTTCAGCTGTGTCTGAAATTACAGCAGGAAAATAGAGTAAGAGGTTTATTTGGATGGATTTTTTTCAGTCATAAGCAACACTTGATAGTTTATTAAAGTTATCAGATTCTCATATTTAAACATAGCTTGTTCAAGAGAAGCCAAGGTTATGGTGCACATGATCATTACAGAACAATGACCTCACACTGAGTGAGAATGAAGCTTTCAGGTTTGGAGTGAGCCCTACATGTCTCACTGCTGTCTGTGTTAACTACATATGCTTTCATGTTCTAAAATTATGGTTTTCTTTTCAAAAAGTGGATTTGAATACAAAAGGGAAAAAAAAAATCTTTCTGGAGAATGATTCTTGTCCCACTCGAGGTAGTGACCACTCCTATATCTGTTTAAATTTTGCTTAGGATCATTTTAAACCAGCAGTTCTTCAGGCATTAAACATTGGGCTCATTATGCATTGTTTGTAAGTGAGATGCATCTTGTGCAACTGAAGATGACAGCTTTGGCATAAAGAATGGTTGTTTCATTAGGCAGGAGGCCAATGCTGAACTAAAATAGAGACTAAAAGAGACTTTGGCAAAAACAAGTTAAGCTGTGGAAGAAATCAATCCAGTTTGTGGAGGAATATTGTACAGAATATAAGAAATCTAATGAATGGTTTGCAGAAAACATCCCAGCAGGCTTTAAGATCCAAGTATTTAGGCTTGGGTTTTGGGGTGTTAGACATTTGGTTTTGATTTCCCTGGGTTTAAGTGGTTGAAAAGATTAACATATCCTTTTTTTTTAGACTTCATTATAAACTGTGTTGTGTTCCCCTAACTCCAGAAAAACACTAACAGGCCCTGCTATGGTCATTGTAACACAAGGAGTAATCTACAAATCTTGTTTTAAAACCACCAGTGGTATTACAGCACCCTGTAATTCACCAAGGGAAAGTAATTACAGAAAAAGTTGCCCAAGGAATATTTGGATTTGCCCTGTGAATGTAGCATTAGAAAAAAATACAGATTTAAACCAATGTATTTATCTGACAACAGCAGCTGGATCACTGTGCTGGTGAAGAGAAAGAAAAGCTGGAGGGTGTAAAAGCTTGTCCTGCACAATGTGAAGCATTTCATCTAAATGGGCACTGGATCTCTGATGAATTAAGTGGAAAATTAAAAACAAATATCCTGACTTTGAGATTATGCGGAGAAAAACCCTCTCATTTTAAATAAGATGGTAATCAATGTGTTCTGGAAGAGATTATTTAATATGTGTTTCCAACAGTAGGATGCAAATATGATAACCTGGGAAGTTCCTTGCAATCTTACATGCTACAAATACCTTATAAAGCCTTAATAAATGCATTTTTTTTTACATATAATTTAGAGTCACATAATTTACAGGTAGATTAACAATTTTGGATCATACATTGGGGTTGGAACTAGCAGAACTTGTGGTACTTACCCATGAGTTTAACAAAATGAGCTTTATAGATTCACACTATTTATGTGTTCCTCATTATTTTTTAACATGCTACCTGTTCTCCACTAAGTTTAATGGAGAAACAAAAGTTCCTCAAAGACAGTAGATTTCTGAGAATTCTGTGAGTGTGAGTTTTGGAGAAATTGTGCTGCAGCAGCTACAATTCACATGTTGTTAAGCACCACAGATTCCCCTTGGAGGGGGATTTTAGGTGCCCAGTTATCAGACAAGCTTCAGCCCTGACACAAGCCTGGGGCAGTTTGGCTTTTCCAGCTTTGGACCTAAAAGAGCTGCTTCGTTTCTGTGAGCATGTGGCACTTCTGCTTTTGTAATCTTCTGATTAGAAATTCAGATAGAGTAATAAAAAATATTTTGCTTTTTCTTACTTAAAACAGCAAGGGGCAGAGGAGGAATTGGGAGTAAAAGCCATTATTATAATCATAATAATCAGGGTATGAATCAATTATCTAAGGTTCCACTCATCTACCCTAATGTATCTTATGCTTTATTTTGTGTATGTTTTTTTTTAAACTCTCTTCCGTACATAAGACCCAAAAACTGTATTGATGGGCCTGTGCTAATGGATTTGTAGAATCTCTGAGAGGGGCAGTCCTTGAGGGAATTCAGGAAAATTTGCTGTAATTTACAGCATGTTGTCTGCAGCAGATTCCTGTAGTGAAAGCATGTTTAGCTTTTTTTAGCTGTCTCTGTACTCAGTGCCCAGCTCTTTCCAGTCACTTCTGCTGCATTTCCACACCATGCACATGCAGATTATTTGTGCTGGAAATTGGGAAACCAAGCAACCAATTAAAAAAGGAAAAAGAACCAATTGTCAAGATCATGCCATGCCCTATCATAATGTTCATGTTATTGATAAAATAATATCCTGTGGCACTGGATTGCTCTGCTGGGCAGTGCCCAAAGCCAGGTTTGGGAGCTGTGGTTGGGGGCAGATGTTTTGGGAGGTGCCTTCAGACTCTCGTGTGCTGAATGCTGAGTTTAAACTGCTTGAGTCAATACCAGATTTTTGGATCAAATGTCCATCCCCTGTCCTCATGCTGAGAAGATCTTTCAATACAAAATGCTGCCAGCATTTAAACTTTTCCCTTAGCCCTGGCCTCTTGATGCTTACTCATCCATTAAATGTTTCTCTAAACAATTATACTGTAACATTCCAAAGATACTTTATGGTATGCGTGAAATTTCAGAATATATAACCCAGAGAATGTGGTGGGAGTGAGAGAGTACAAAGAGAGCATGATAATGAAAAAAAATACTTTTTAAAAGATCAATATTTGCTTCTTCAATGTTATCTTCTGCATATATGACAGTTGATCAAACCACAGTTTTATGGATATACTGATATAAACCTTAAATACATGTGTTCTGGAAGACGTGCTCTTTCTGGCCAAGAGTGAAAAAACAAATAAAAAAGGATAATTGTAACTGTTCAGTAAGTGACAGGTACAGGAAGAAAATGAGCAAACAAATTAAGAGAACTGGCTGTTTTGATGTTGAAGTAAGCAGAAAAAAAATGTAGATTAAAACTAATCTGACGGGATATCAGAGTCCAAATCATGCTTGTAAATGTGCCTGAGGTTTGATCGTGCAGCCCTTCTTTTGCACTGGAAGTGTTTACTAGGCTGTGTAAAAGAAAAGTTCTGAATGGTTTTAAGGTTGGATTCATTGCACAAATATTTATGCAAGTCATTTTTAAGGACTGTTGCTGACTGTAAGTGAGAGAGCTGAGTTCATGTCCACACCTGTGAAATCACTGCTTTGGGTTAGTTTAGTCTCTCAGCCTGGGAAGTGTTCTATTCAGCCTGAAGCACAATCCCATCTTTTCCTCCTCAAAGACAAGACATTTCCACCCCTTCATGTGGGTTGTTCTCTTAGGAAGCAGGCAGCAAACTTAGAGTGACTTGTGAGGAGACTCCTGCCAAAAGGAAGGGCCTGTGGATGATAAGGCTGGATTGTCCTGATGTAGATAAATAACTGCCTGAAAAAGCCCCAGTGATTCTGGACAGCTCTGTCTGTATGGCTTCCTGATACATGCTGGACTTTGCAGGTTATCTTGGTGTTGGATAGATCTGGAAATTGTGACAGGTGATTTGTAGTTCTTAGCAATAATCTCTGCCAACCACCTGACAGAAGAGCAGTAATTAACATTTCATAGCACACACCTCTCTGTGCCCTAAAAGATGCCAGTTACATTTCACTGACAGCTTGAAAAGCTATGCTCTTCTACTTACTAAGCCTTTCTATATTAGACTTTAATTAATATTTGTTTCATGCTACAAATAAGCATTTACTACAAATGCTCAATTTGGAAATAGTTCCAGCATTGTGGTGGAGTCAGAGCATGTAGTTCATTTTCAAGGCAAGGAGGACCTGACTGCATGGCTGGTCCTTTTCCATAAATTCAGTGCACTCAATATTCTATTATCATCATGTGGCTCAATAGGGAGCTTTTTAGTGGTCAAAAGCTGGTAGGAGTAGATTGCAAGTACAATGAATTTTCCAGGTGGGCCACGGATTGAATGTCTCTGGCTTACAGCAGCTGTTTTGTCTACCTGCAGACAGAAAATTCCACTTTATTAGTTCTTGGGTTGGCTGTCCATGTGGCACAACTGAAATAATAATCAAGGCAGCAATCTGACAGTGGATGTATGCAATGCCTGTTGTCTGGTTATGTTAGTAAAGGCAAAAACTGGCCAGAGGGAAAGGCTTTCTTACTTAAGAATGAATAAAACATGAAAAGACTGATTGAAATCCCCTCCACCTCCCCTCCCTCCCTCCCCCCATCTTTGCCACTATTAATGGCTCACTTGTGTTTGTTGTCTTTCAATAAAAGGATACTCAACACTTCCTGGGATTTTTTGATCATTGTTTCCTCTTCCTTCACCCATATTATCTAAAAATGTGTCATTAACAGTGAAGTCCTGATGTTTCTGTGCTGAGTGAAACAGCCAAAGTAACTGGTTGTTACAGCAGATTCCAGCAGTTTTTATGGGATAGAGCCTGTACCATATAAAAAAACCCAACTGGCTGCTTCCTTTTGTGGTTGGTTGATCCTTGTTCTCTTCTGGAGGAGAATGAACCAAAGTTTCACAAGCTTGACAGTGTTTATATTTACATGTGAAAATGCATGTCAAAGGGTTCATGGAATTCTAGAAAGTTTAATGAGAAGTGGCTTAGCCACATCTGTGAACTCAAAGCACAATTAGAACTTCCCAGTGAGGCTTTATGAAAAGGCAGCTCAGGGTCACATATTTTGAACTTAGAAACAGGTTTGCTGGAATTCAGAAATGTATACAGCTTGTGCTTTGTGTGTGTGCAGTTTTGCATGAGTTTAAAGGTGTCTCATAGGGGAAGGAGTGTTAAATAACTTGTATTTTCCATCTTCATATCTTGCTTGATAATTTGCATGACTAAACAAGGCTGGAATGTGGCTCTTAATACATATTAATGTTAAAAAGGAACAGAAATATTGTAATATAGTATAAAAGGGACTTGTGATTACAATAAGTTTGACTTTTTTCCAAAATGTTCTTGATGAATGTAGCATTACAGCATGACAAATTCTTGTATGGCAGAAAAAGCCTGATATGACTTTGATGGACATAGAAATAAAACTGGTAGATAACAGCTATTTCTGTGTGAGCTATAATTTGTTCCAGTATATTTCCTTGTATTTTTAGTAATTAATGATACCAATAAGAAATGCAACAGATTTGCATCCTAAATGCCATTTTTATAGACATTTGATGTAGGAGATGGACAGGTAATGCCAAGTGTAAAGGAAAACTGTCCAGGATTGAATCTTCAGAAATGCATAATTGGCTTTCCAAGTTATTATTGCCATTTATATCTCCTCAATACACTTGAAAATTAGTTTGAAAAATAGGGCAAGATGTTAAAATAAATTAAAGACCCATTTGTTAATTTAGAGCTGCAGTTAAGGACATGGATGGAACTAACTAATGACTTCCAGTTTCTGAGTGCTCCACTTAACTCTTGTTTCATCTGCCATATTTATCCAGTTGATGTGCTTGTGCTGACTTCCAAATAAACAGCCCTTAAGCTTCACTTTGAGCTTCAATATCATTGCCTTTTATAGTTGAAGGAACTATACTTCTGCTTCTTTTTGAGGGACAAAATCCACTCTTTATTTTAAAGTAATAGATAAGATATTGAAGTAGCCCTAACTTTTTTTTTCCTTTCAAAACAAAAAGCCCAGTCCAAACAGATATTTCCAACTCAGTGATGTTTATTTTTCAGTTGGTTGTCCATGTGTGAGAGCACAGAGCTGATACACCCTTTGCCTCTGTAATTTGCTTTCTTTGAATTTGAAAATAAAAATGCTGATTCCAGAAAAGAAGGGAAATATTTTTACTGTGGCTTCTACTGTAATAAAAATTATAGATTTCAAACATATTTTATCTGCAATGCATCTCCCTCTCGTAGCCTTATACATAGGCAAAAACATTTCCTTGTCTCTTGCAACTGTGCACTGAACAGTTTTTCACTGTTTTAAAAATTGTGTATGAGCATGAGTTTAGCACATTCTATTTGATCTGTCACACTCAAAATTTTGTTCCTTAATACTTTTTTATACTGACTTCACCCTGCCATGTTTGACATTTGTCTCTGTGGTAGTTGTTGCTTTTCTGATTTTTTTAACAACTTAAGGAAGCTGAGTTTTAAAATATTTACATCCACCATATCCTCTCACAAGTATTAACAATATATGTTGTACTGTTCATGTTTTTCCTTTCTGTGTTGTAAAAAAAGCCAGATTCATTGTCTAATCTGACAGCTTTCGAGTATAAGAATCCAGATTTAATGAGTAATTCAGTTTTTATTAATTTTTTTTTCATTAGTACAAGTGTGCCAAACTGAGACATGGGATTTTTATTCTGTTTTTACAATCTTGGCCAAATGGACTGTGATTAGAAATTCTTGAGCTGAAATTGTGCAAATAAATTCCAGCGAGCTTTTCAGTGCGTTAGCTCGGATCAATGTAGCTGTGAACAGCGTGTCCTTTTTCATAAAGAATGGATATTTGTCTGTGCACTCATGGCAATTTCATCATCCTAAAGGTGAGTAGCACACCCAGTTCCACTGATGCCTTAAAGAACCTCGAAATGAAACAACACACTTTGGAGACAATACCAGAATAGGAGGTAGAATAAAGGCTGGTCTTTATTGGAGGCCTCCAAGGGCAGCCATGGAAAATGCCCACCCCTGCATGGGGTGAATACAGTTTGATAAGTTTAGCAAATTAGCAAAACTGACAGAAATTCCCAATTAGACACATAAGTGATGAGGTAATTCCTCCTTGGTTCAACCTGTTTCTGAATCCTCCCCCATTCAGACAGGAACTGATCTTTGGTTATGAAAATGTGTCTCCAAGAGACTTGGACCCCCAGCTTGGAGCCTCTGGAATGGATTTGGTCTTTCTGCCTGTCAGGGTAGGGAGCAGTTTTGGGGTTAGCTACAAATACAATAATAGGCTACAGAGCTGCAAATACATATGCCAAGAATATAGAGAATATATAAAAATAAATGCTGCTGGTAAGCAGAGTAGGAGGACTTAGGAGTTGCTGCAAGCTACTTTGATTTCTTCAGAGCTACTGAAACAGAAAAAGCAGATGTTACTGGACTTCTTTTTTATTAGACTAGTTTGATACCATTCATTTATGGTGTGGAGTTTACTGGAGTGGATCTGAATCATGCCTGTCGACATAAAAGATAGGTGTTCAGAAAGTTTGTATAGTAAAAGAAATTATTATTTTCAGGTGCATAATTCCAGATAGTGCCAAGAGGTCTATATTTATTTTGGATAATTCTTTGCATACCTATACTTGTAATAATGTCTGAATGACATAAATATGATCATGAACATAGAAATCTCAGGGTTATGGTTATTTTATGAAGTAGAAAAGACAACTGCTTGCTGTCTAGTGAATGGTTCAAACTGTACTTAAAAGAATGTTTTAATCTTTATAACTTTGGAGGATTTATTTAACCACAAAAGACAAAATAAATGTGTTGTCAATAATGCAGCTTCTTAAGCTTGCTTTTTAAACTTTTTTTTCCTTTTTTGGTTGGATTTTGGGCATTTTTGATTTTTTTTATATTGGATTGTACATATGATACAAATGCTTCTGCCTCTGGTTTGAATTTGTCTTATCTAGTATGCACATTTTTAAGCCCTTTTGCCATGTTCTGATGTTCTGTTTTAAAAGCTAATAAAACAGGATCCAAGTTTGTGCTTAATATCACCTAATAGTTTCACTGACAATTGAAATTTATTTTGAGCATGCATTCCAGACTTTTATTTTTCTGAAACCCATTGGTTTGACACTGTAATTTTGGGGATTTTGGGACTGTATGGGCAGGTATTACACTCTTATACTCTGTATTTTTAGTGTGTTTTGCTGTTATGTTTCGTTTTTGCCATGTTCTTCCATTGCACCTTTTGGAATGGATTATTCTGGCTGTGACAGCACTAACAGCTTTCACTTTCTCACTTCATTCTTGGTTTCATCTCTTCCCCCATATAAGCTTGTCTTTCCCTGATGCTTCACAAAGGAGCCACAAGTTCACCACATCCTTAATTGCCAATTCATTTTGCAAGGAGCAGATTGCTTAGCACTTTTTAATGAAGAAATTGAAATGTAACCACCCATAAGAAAGTAGCAGAGGAGTAGTAATCTTAATATTCAGGAGAAAACAGTTCTGTGTTCATGAAATCTCTCACAATCAAGCCTTACAGGAAGGAGGTCACCAGGTTGGCAATTGCATTTAAAAGGGTTTTTTATGTTTCTGAGAGAAACCAGGCTGTCCAAGTGCTCACACACTTTTACACACTTCTCATGGAGCACTGCCAGGTGATACTGAACCCAAGCTAGCAAGAAGCAAATGAACTGTCACAGCATTTACAGCTGGGAAACTGCAGGGAAATCTCAGCTCTGTTATCATAGAAGGCAGAAGGAGAGATAAAGTCATTGCTATGGCCTGGATATAGTGTAGGCACTAAAAGAGGCATGTTTAGCTTTATGTTCTGGGTGTTCTGTTCCTTCTGTGCATTTCCTGAGTATTTCAGCTGAAGAAGAGAAGTTGTTTTTTTTTTTTCCCCTAGTGTTGTCCTACATGCAGCCAACAGTCAGCCTCTGCTTTGTGCAGGAGGCAGTTGAGCAAGCCTTATCACATCATGTTCCAGCCCTGGAAAAGTGTCTGGGAATTACACTGGCAAGGACTGACTGCCCTTGTGACTTGTTCTTTAATTATTTCTCCTTCCATTCTGCTTCTCCTGCTCATGAAGAGCCCCATTGCTAATGAGGGCTGCAGACAGGCTGATGTGCATCTCCCTTTTTCCTTTCTCCTCTCCCTTTTTAGCCAGGCCTAGTGACCATCTGAAATTGTGGCCATGTCCCTGGAGTTTTAGCCATACCTTTCATACTGGCACTCTTCTACTATGAATAAATAAATAAGTCTGTGATTGTGAAGTGAAAATAAATTGGAAACTGCTGCATTCAGATGTGTGACAGTCTTAGAACCTGTGATGGCTCACTTGAAAGAGCAGGGAAGTGGAGGTTTCAAGTGGCAGTGCTGCTAAGCTGTCCTCAAATGTGTTTCTTCTCTGAACTGAAATTCAGGTCATGCTGAATGTGTCCATTGGTACATCTGCATCCTCACTTTTTTAGGGCTGAGATGTTTGAGTTGAGGCTTGCTGTACTTGGCATGAATCAAGCAGTCAGAGGGATCACAGCTACCTCTCATGGAGGTTGCTACCTTCACCAGTGGCTGGTGCTCCATTTCTCTCCAATATTTGAAAATAATGTATTATCTCAACTGCCAACATTTATTTGGCCACCTGACTAGAAAGGAATAACCAGCACCCTCAGTTTTTCCTACCTACCCTGAATTCTGTTTTAATGGCATCTTTCAGAAGAATGCAAATCTTAACCTAGAAGCCAAACTTCAGCGTCAGATTTCGCATTCAAAGAGAAAAAAAAGAAAAACACAAACCCAGCAGCCTTTGGAGTCAGTCGGAGAGATTTTTTTGTGTGTCATAAAATTATTCATAGCTGTGCAGAGCAGATGTTGACAATTAGGAGAGAACAGAGGCTGGTCTGTGGTCTCTGTTTCACGTGGGTAGATGAAGGCTCGAGGCAGAGGCTATTTCCTGTCAGTGCGAGAGCAGGTCCTGGGGGCTGCAGCCCAGTCAAAGTGTACAAAGTCACTTTTGTGTGGCCTTGGTTCTGTCCCTGGGCTGAAACAATAATGGTGCTAGAAGGCTCAGTGTTCTGGTCTGAGAGATCTATGCCCATTGATACAAAATTACGGGTTGAAAGCTTTTTATGGACTTTGTGTTTCTTCACTAGATGTTTGCCTCCTCCTTTTAGAAAGTGCAGAACAGCTGACCCTTTCATTTACTGCAGTAATTGCCACTGTGTCATGTCACATTTCAATTCTTTTAGCTTGAACTGTATTTAAAGCACAGTCCCTCCCAAATGTGAATGTATTTTTACATAGTAACTTAAATGGGAGCAATTTCCTGCAAATTAAAAATTATGAAGTGTTAGCCTTTTACTTTCAGAGCTATTTTCTGCAAAATTCTGATGGTTGCAGGTGACATGGGGCACCTCTGCTGTTGACAGCACTGCTTGGCATACTCTTGTATACAGCAATTTCCCAGCAGTTAAAGGAATTTTCACTGTAACCCATTTTGTCTCTTAATTGAATGGGCTTGTTGAAGTAATGGTGGTGTTGATGCCATAGTCAATGAATTCCCATTTTCCTCTTTGCTGGTAGAGCTGTATAAATAATCATATATTAGTGATGGGAAATTAGAAACATTTTTGTCTGCAAAGAAGTACTTCTGATCTTCAAGTTTAGCAGGTGCAGGCAGTGCTGGAGAAATCATCCCTCGTCCTTTGGGATGCCATGGTCAGAGGAGAATGCACAAAGCCAGCTTCGTGGAAGGAGAGGAAACTTTGTGGACCTGGTTGCTATTCACGGTCAGAGACATGGTTTGTAGAATTTGAAACAAACAAAAAATTCTGGTGTTCTGCCATATATTAAATTCACTCTTTCATGGCTTTTATAAGCAAGCTGTAGCCGTGGAATGTGAGCACATTAATGTCAAGTTCCAGTGATTGGGTCTGTCATCCTGCTGCTCTGTACAATGGAGGATGCTATTGAACACAAATAGAGCATTGATAAAATGACAAAAGCAAAGCATAAAAATATTTCTTCAATGGCTGAAACAGTATCTGTAGTAAATACGTGTTTTGTTATTCAGGAACAAGAAATTATTTTCTGTCTGACAGGATAGCATGCATTTCACTGCTGCCTGAGAACTGGGTCCCTGTGATAAGAATCTGTGGCTCAAAGCTTCGGTTGCTTGGCTTTTTTTTTTTCTTCATCAAGTAGGTAACGTGAATAATTTTAGAATAAAGAGGAAGGAAGAAATTACATGCCTCAGTAGCAAGCATGTGTTCTCTGATACTTTAGTTTCAAGTTCTGTATTGAGGAGAGGTGAAGTCCAAAATTGCCTTTTATAGCAGGATACCAGGTGCAAGCAGTGAGACACAGAACTCAATTCAGCCTTCTCTTCAGTGAAAATTATAACACAGCTTCAGCCTTGATGGCAAACTGCCACTGCTGTGGCAGAGCTTGTGCTAATTTGGTAGAAATCATATATAAGCAGTGCTCATAATAAATTTTTAGTCTGAAAGATTCCAGTGCATCCAGGACTGGAAGTCCTGGTGAAGAACTCTTGGAGCAGCCCCAGCCAGGGCACTGACACCCTGAGCCCTCTAAAGGCGGGACAATTAAGGATTGGTAATTAACAGTTGCTATGTAAAGCTATCTGTGTCAGACCACACACTCGGAATGGGTCATGCCGAGGTATTTACCTGCAAATTACCTGAAAACTGTCCATTGTTTCACTCTGATCGTGTATCAATAGCCGAATACTTGCTGGCTAAGTGAGAATCTTTCCAAAATTCCAAGTAGAATTCCAAGTTGAAGAGTTGTTTTGCAGGAAGGCAATCTGATGTTATGTTCCCCCCACTGTGACACTGGACTTACGGTCGTTGTTTGGATGAATAGCCTGAAGTGGAATCTTTTCTCAGCTCTGACCTCTTACCAGAGAGCTTCATAAACACAACCAATAAATTTTACAAGGAAATAAACTTCTTTCTAAAACCAAGCTGTGAAGCTATTGCTTCACATATCCTGAAAGTTGTTTGAATTTCCATTGGGGATTTGAAATATTTGGTTAATTTCTTTCCTGGCAACTTTGGTGATTGTAGAATGTAGAAATGTCACCACCATCAGCAAACCAAAATTTTTACTGTCTGTTTTTAAGGATAATATAAATGACAGGCTTTGGCTTTTTAAATTTCTGTCAAACCGTTTTTTTAAGCAAAAGTATTTTATTTGGACTCAAGATCTGTGACTATCCATAATCATGTGTGAGTAACTGGCAAAGAGAAGTAACTTTTCTACCTTTTACAAAAACCAGAGCCTTATTCAGGCACAGTTTTCATAATTACCTTCTAAAATGTGCTTTAGTTCTGCCTGTCTGAATCTGGGATGCTTTGCCAAGGAATTGTCTTACCATGCTCTGTTGGGCAGATGTGTGTTTGTACTGGCATTAAGTGCTGTTAAATATTTGCTGTTATTTCAGGGCTTCTCATTGTCAGGAATTTACTAATAAAGAGGACTCCGGATTTTATACGTGTCCCTATATAGGCTGTGTATGCAAATCTTGTGCCATTTATAGTGCTTTACACACCACCTGGTTTAACTTTGGGCATCTTTTGACCACAACTTTACATTTGTTACTGTTAATGAATTTTTAAATATTGTATTTAGGAAAAGTGCTTCTTCTTAATGTTTTTGGGCAGTGTTACAGGGCTGGCACAGATTCATTTCAAATACACTCCTGGTAGATGTGTTTGTATTAGCATGAAGATTTAATGCATTTTTTTGTTTTGTTTTTGAAGAGAAAATAGGTAAATGTTGCTTTCGTATTGTAATTTATCTCGACAACTACTACTTGAGCTCTGCTGTTATTCTTTCCTCCTTTAGCAGTTTTCAAGCCTTTAAATTTGATCTTTTAAGTGGATATGTGGTTTTTATGGAAATTTGTATGTACACAGCTGCTAGAAAATAAGAGAGCATGTGCCTGTGAAAAATGACTGATTACCAAATAAGCCTCCCAAACTGAAGTCTGGAAAAAATAGGACTTTCCAGGCAGGCTAGAGGTTTATTGGAAAGGAAGAAAGCAAGCCAGTTTGAGTACTTTGCACAGCTGTTTTAACAGAGTTATTTCATCCATGTGATTCTATAGAATAATTTAATGCCAAAAGTAACACATAAATTTATTTCTAATTTGTTTAGAATCAGTGGTATATATAAAATTAGTTTCATGTGGTCAAAAACTTCTGCATTTTGGAACAAAATAACCAAAAGTTTAGCTCATCTTGCACTTGTAAAATGCTGCATCTCAGTAACAACTATGTTTTCTCAATCATGCAGTAAATATGAGACTTTCCTGATCATAAGTAGGAGGAACAGGCACATTTTGCCCTTTCTAACAGCCGGGTTGGGGTTTTAAATTTTTTTCACTACCAATGAGCATAATAAAAATCTTCCTTTAGATTGAAGGGTGATGCTTTTAGATTCTTTCACAAATTAAATACCTGTACTAAATGAAAATGTCATTTTTTGGGTTTAGATAAGCAGATCCTGCTTTCATATTTCCATGCCTACAGGTGCCTAGTTCTTGATTTGCACCATCAGAAATGTGTAAGGAACATTTAATAACACACAGGCTGCAGTGGAGGGGATGAGAGTCCTCCCATCCATGTGCTGGGAGATATCTGATGACAAAGAGAACACATTCTCTAGGTGGAAGTGCAGCAGATGCCAAACAGCTGTGAATCATCTGTGCTCTGTTAGGGAAGAAATGAGAACCTGTAAGCCTGAATTGAAGAAAGATTTGTTTGTTTGTTTGTCTTAGCTCAAAACTGATTGGTTTAACCCTTTCTCTCCACTGCTAATTGCAGTTACCTACTTACCTTTCGATTAATAAAGAATTCTTCTGGCTGCTGTCCCTCTTAAAGGCCTTCAAATTATATCTCGTTAGAAGTCAGTAAAAACAAAGTGTCAATTTAGAAGTCAGATCCTGTTTTGTCCTTGTTAATGTCCCTTGACATTAAGTGCCCATAAGTAGCTGACCTTCACACCCAGAACATAAACAGCTCCAGTAATACCCGGCTTGTGCCAAGGGCCTTTTGGTCCTTTGACACCCAGAGGAGTCCTGCTGCTGTTCAGTCCCATCATTTTAGTGTTTTGCTGGCCTCTGCTGCTGCCTCTTTGCCATTCCCAGTCCATTTGGTCCATGGGTTTTCCTCCTTTGGCAGACAGGTTTTTTTTGTTTCCCCTGCGTTCATCCACATCCGCCACACTCCCTGCCAGAATTCTCTGTTCCATCAATAAAAGCATATTTTGGAATACAGTTGAACAACAGAATGCCTCTTTTTCCTTGGCCTGTGATTGTTTTCCATCAGAAATGAATAGTTTTAAACCTGAATACTTCACCAAGCGTGAATGGCTTTCCCTCTCTCATCCTGACAGCTTCTTTATGCTGTTGCAAGGTCCAGCAGTCTTTTTGGTGAACTCAGCATGCAATTTCTGAGCCTTGCTGCACAAGTGCTCTCCACACACACACAGAGCATTCCTGGGTGCTTGCTGTGAACCTTCAGAGCATATCCTGATTTAATGGAGTGGTTTGCTCTGTCCAACGGAGATTGAGGCTGCCAGAGGCCCGGAATGGCATAAGAAACATGGCTTGGTTTTCAGAGAATCCGTAGAAAGAAAAGGATTGGGAAATTTACTGGAGTTTTGAAAATTGTCCTGAGGGATACAGGAGGGAAGAGTCTGAAACAAGAGGAGTTCAAGAAGGTGATTGATATGCCCGAGGCTGAGGGGAGAAGGCAAATTGAACGATACTGGTTTGTCTACCTTGGAAGTGGAAATTGCTAAATCTTTTCCAGTCTTTTGAGAGTTTGCATTCATGGACTTGGTGATCCATTAAAAGGTCAATATTAGCACTCAGACATTGGTTGTAATGGTAAAACACCATCAATGAAAAATGCAGGTTAAGTTTGGAACTAACAAACTGTCTAAGTGTTTCTGGATTATTCTCCTGCTCTTGCTTTGCAAGTCTGACTCTCAGACTGCTGTTGTGTCCCTTGGGATCTGAGGCATGAAAACTGAATGAGTGTGTTTGGGCAGGAGCTCCTCACATGTGTGGATCAAAGGGACTGGCTCTGAAAGCCTCACTGACTTACTGGCACTGGGGCACTTTGTCTCCAGAGGCAGCCTGGAATTCTGTGTATGCAGTGTTGTTACAAAGTTATTACTGACACTAAACAAAGGAATTTTTTTTTTCAATTTTTTAAAAAAGTATGAATCAATGCTTTCTGAATTTCAGTGGTATTTTTCATTAATTCAAATGTATCAAAATAAGATTATTCAGTGTTTTGCCTACTTTTTCAGCTTTTCTTAAGGTCCAAATTAATGTAATCTCTGTCCTTATTGCAGAATCAGTCTGACTAGTATCATGGAAGAACTGGACGTTTTTGTATTTTAAGGCATGCATTTTAGTAGCTAGTATATTTACACAAGACTCATAAGATTATTATTAGAAACCAGTAGATTGAGGGTTTATTTGACTTTTTTTTTGCTGGGAAGAGAGCTGTAGCAATATTAACAAGTATTTTGTATGCTAGAGATTTTAGGAAGTGTTGTCTTACTGGATGCTGATTTATTCTTAATTTAAACAGACTGTACTGTAAGGTAAGGATTTGGACTTGATGATCCTCGTGTGTCTCTTCCAACTCAGGATATTCTCTGATTCATTTAAAGAGAGATGGACTTGCTTTGTTTGCATTTCTTTGATCCACTAAAGGATTGGGTCCCAAGCAGTTCTTTTTGTACATCAGAATCAAAGGAAATTCATGATGCTACTCAGATGCAACAATTGTAAACAGTTGCTTGAGAGAATTTTAGAGAAGTCATGCTTCACTTTAAGGTGGTCATTGCATGACAGCAGCTGGAGGTGCTTATTTTCCTGGTGTTGTGTTATGAAATAATCAAAGCATCGCTTTTTGAGTTATTTAATGAGGTGAAGTATTAAAACCCTACCAAAACTTCATCAGTGTTGTTGAAGTAGATGGAGAAAAACTGAGTCCTTGAGGATGTGCTGCAAGGAGCTATGTGCTTCATAGGTAGGAGTCCAACAAATTCAGCATAGAACAGGGAACATTAAAAAGTACTTTTTCTTACCAGAAAAGCAAAGTAGCCCCATCACCTACTGCCATGGCAGAATGTCCCTCTGTTGTTCCTTTCCACCTGCTATGGAAACACACCAGCCTGTGCTTTGGAGAAAAATCCTGTTCCACTTTGCTCAGTTGGATACCACACTTGACAGAGGGTTTAGAAGGTTTTTCATCAAGGCACATACTAAAGCCAATCCTTTTGCTTACAGCTTAGAGTCCTAGTTTCATGTAAGTCAGTGTCTGTTTTTTCACAGGCTCTGGGCACTCTGATCTTCCTTCCAGCCTTCTCACCACAGACCTCATCACATGCTGTGAGAGGTTACCACTGCACTTGTCTAAGGAAGAAAAAAGATAAAGAAAAATATTATTCTGATTTGTGTAGAGCCAAGATACATTCTCTTGATTGCTTGGGGTCTTTAGAGAACCTTACACACTTCAGGGTATTTCTGGGTCAGTGATTTTTCTATTTTGATGGTGGAAAGTGTATAGACATATGCTCCAGTGCTTTTATATTGTGTTTGCTTCTGTTTCCTCCTAGGCCTTTCAGAAAGAAGCTGAGGGATGTTTGGAGAGAAGGTTGGAACTTTTCTGTGGAGCTGGCATAGTTAGGCACACTAATAAGGACTGATGATAGACAAGTCCCTGAAAAGGAAATGAAAATGATGTTTATAGAACCCCACAATGTGTATTTCTAGAAGAATTGAGTGAGAGGCAGAGGGCAAGAAGATGAGGTAACCACAGGCAGATGGGCTTGTCCTTTTGTCACTGGGCTTTTCTGTCATGTCTGGTGTCTTTGAGCAGTAATAGCAAAATGAGATGAGATTTTTGTATTTCTCTGTCTTCATGGTGGGGAATTATGGATGAATTCTAGCTTGTTCTGTGTGTGTTGTGTCTGCTTTTTGAACATGAGGTTAAAATGTGCCATTTCTAGGTGTTTTTACTGAAGCAGATACTTTGGTGAGAGCAGCTGTCACAGCATCCTCAGATGTCTGTAGCGTTCCCCCTCTGTTCTTTCCTCCTGTGATGCCCTGCAAATTCTTTCCTCTGTTCTTAGCTTTTGGTTTTATTTTTCTTTAATTTTTGTATATGGCATAAAGAGGAGGGAGTAATGTGTGATCAATTTGTCAACAAGCGTAATAGTTATATAAATATTCACCCTGTGTGTCTATATCCTTGTTCTTTGGCTTTCTCATGCAGATCCCTGCATGGCAGTGTCACAGAAGTGTTAGCAAACCTCAGCTGCATTCCACTGGGGGGTTGATTTGTGTTTTACATCGTGGCCAAAGTAAAGAATGAACTGAAACCAGAATCCTGTGCCATCTACACTTTGGATGTGGTTTTTGGATTGTAGATCTGCATTGCCCAAAAAAAAACCCCTCCCCAGCAAACCAACTAAAAAAGAAATTTTGCAATAAATTAAACCCCACACTCCTAATTCACTCACTATTGTGTGATTATACAGGAGCTGGCTGGACACTTACAGTGTGAAAAGCCAAAAAGAACTTTTCCTTGTGAGATCTTTCCAAATGTTTCCCTCAGCTGCTGCTGTAACAATAAATAAACACAGGACAATGAAAAACAAGGATAAAATGATGGAGCCTAAATCCCTTAATTACAAGGTTTATAGAAATAGGTAAGACTATTCAGAAGACAAGGATTATGAAAAAAAATCCTTTATTTTTTAGTAAAAGTGCTTCATTATATGTATTGTACAACCAGTTTTGGAAATAATGAAATGTAATCTCTTCCTGACAAATGTATGTGATAAATCTTCAGAAAATAGTAAGCCACTGTACATAGGAAAAGTACAGTCTGTGCTTCCAGGGCATTTCCCAAGATAAATTTACCTCATGAATGGGGTCCTTAGTTGTTGAAAGGAATCTAAAATAGAAGACACATCAGGTCTTCCAAGTTGAAAACTCCATCAGGGAGTTCATTATTATGCACATAAGATCAGCTGCTCTATGGTTTAGTCCATGTGTCAGCATTTTTTGTGAAGTAATGTTTGTCCTGAATTTGGTCAGCTGCATGAACTTAAAACAAATCTACAGATGTGGTGAATTTGAACATCAGAAGGAAGTGGGGTGTTTTTAGGGTTCCTTTTTCTGGTAAAGCAAGTGGTCAGCCTTATTTTTATGTGTGTCAAAAAAAAAAAAAAAGAAACCCCAATATATGAAGGTGATTATCAGTGGTAAATATTGGCCACCTTTTTGGCCAGGATAATGATTATGAAACAGATTAAGAATTTGTTTCTGGCATCCAACCAGGATTCAGGATTGCAGCATTTCCAAATTGCTAGTTCTCACAAAGCAGAGTAGTCCTGTCTCCTTGATTTCAGGGGAAATGAAGACTGTGATGAGATCTGCAGCAAAAGCAAAATTGGGATTAGAATTACAACCCCCACTTTAGTCACTTGCTATATTTTATATGTGGGATTAAAAGTAAAACATGATCAGTCTGATCTGGGCTGAGATACTAGATAGTTTCCAGATTAGCCTGACTTGACTTAGAGCACCAGTATCCAGCTGTACTTGGAAATCTGCAGTCAAAGCCATGTGATCAGTAAGTCATTTGCTGTTTACAGATGAACCAAGTGCAGCTTTGATATCCAGTGTTTTTTCATGTTATTATGTAGAACTATATTTGTAGAGAATTACTGAGACCTGTCCTTGCTGTGGAAGGCACGTTCTCAGGACTCATGGCTGATAGCTAATGTTAACATTTAGGAGCTGTTACCTCTGTGTGTGCTGCAGAGAACAGGACACACCACGGCCACAGGTTGTTTTTCATGACAACCTTTAAGGCTGGGTTGCAGATACTTTGCATTACCTACAAAATACATGTTGCATCACCTAGAAAAACTGTGAAAATAAGAAAGATAAATGCGTAGGAGATTTCTAGTTAATAGTGCTACTGGAAGTAGTACACAGAAAACATTGCAAACTATTTTTTATTTTTTACAATTGTAAAACAAACTTGTGTTCATTTCTGTTCTTCGTTGGTCTAAACAAGGCAGCAGTGATGTTTTTATTTTGTAATGAAGCATCAATCATCATGAAGTTTATCTTAGAGTAAATACTTCAGATTTAATTCTGTAAGGTCTTTGCTCCTGTATTTAAATGCACTCACTTGCATTTTTAAGCTGTGATTCTTTTGATATTTTGGTTTGCAAAGGTTCTACTCTCTCTCTCTCTCTCCTTTCTTCACGATCCCACCCATTTCCTTGCTGGTGCAAGGGTTTAGCTGACTTCTTGATGAGCCAGTTCAGATCGCCACAGAGAAAAGAGAAAAATGTTTTCCTGGTTGTTTAATGGCTAGGTGTGGAGGAGCACCTGTGCAGCACAGAGGTGGGAGGAGGCAGAAACCAGGCAGGTGTTAATGAGATTGTTGTAGGGTTGCAGCCAAAGGTTCCTGAGGAGCTGTTGAGCTTGTCTGAGAACTCCCTCTCATCCAAAAACTTGACTTCCAGCAGGAGCCCCAACTCCCTCCCTTGAGCTATTTCTCTTGCTTGTCTTCTCCTGAAGGAGCTGCTTGATCTTCCTGGGCTGGTAGGAGATAAAGAGAGAAAAAGAAATATATTTTTTGCTTGGCTAGGAAGCTGAACTGAACTGCTTAGGATTCAAACAGGGTGCTGTAAGAAGGGAAGTCGAGGGGAATGTGTGGCCAGGAGGGGAAGAGCAGCAAATCCTTCTCAGAGCCACAGGTGCAGCTCTGGCAGCCTTGCAGAGCTTCACGTTGTGGAGCAGCCACAGAACACAGCAGAGCTGATCTCATGCCTGCTGCCACCAAACAATCCAGCCAAGATCCTCCCTCCCTTCCTCTTCCTCTCACTTCCTTTTTTCTCTCTCCTTTTTTGCCAGCTTAGCAAGCTGAGTCAGTCCCTCTTGGAGCTGAAGGAGGGCCAAAATCAGTGCAGGGAGGGGCTGGACATTTGAGGCCAGGAAGGGGTGGTGGGTATGGGGAACATGGGGCTACCTCTTCCCCTTTTGTCTGTGGGTCAGTGCTGTCCAACTCATGGTGTAGCACTTTCAATCAAATCAGCCTGACAGAAGTTAGTTATTTATCCAAATTTCACCCTGCTTTGTCTTGGTGAATAGTCAAAGTGATCAGCACCTCTTTCTTGCATCAATATGTTGTCTACCTGTCTAATATCACCAGGTCCTGTCATGCTCACCCTCTAACACAGTGGTTTTCAGTTCTTATACTCACCCTAGATATACATCAAGAATCAGAATAAAGCAAGTTTGTTCTTAAAATTACACTTGGCCACAGCATCTTATCTGTTGTATTGTCTATGCACGTTATTTTAAAGCAGAAAGGAAGAAAGTTCGATCTTGATTCACAGACATATGAATATAAAATTCTGCTTTTGTTTTAGCATTGTATTAATGATGTGAAGTGGAGCAGTTAGGTGAAGGTTAATCTTGATGTTTGCAGTATGTTCAGAGGAAGACTTAAAAGTCATATTTAAAAAAAAAATTAAACCAAGCTAGGATTTAAAAAGAGAAAAAGATAACCTGTATGTTTCAGCTTCCTGTTTAAAAGGACAGTCTGTCAAAGCCCATAGAGAGATGTAACTGGGGGGAGGATTGCTGGTGCTGGTGACTTTTCTAACAGGCTGTTTATACAGCAAAGTACCAGACAAAAAATGACTGGGAATTGTGTATATGTTTCAGGATAACACAGGGGAGTAGTTCCTGTATAGCCAGTCTTTCATAGTCACTGATAATGGTTTTTAATGCCTTTTCTAAACATCATAGATATTTTGTAGGTGGACAGAGCATGTTGTGTTTCTTTGCTGGGCTTCTGCTTAGGGGACAGATTTCTCTGCAGTGCCAACTGTTGGTCTGGCTTCACTTTCACAATCACATTTCTCTAAAGGCTTCCAGCCAGACACAAGCATCCCTTTCACAGAGAAAGACAAACAGCACAAGGCAGAATCCAGAGCTGGGGGCAAATGTCTACCTTGAGTTTTAGGACAGGAGACTGTGAGGCGTTTTCACAAGTGAGGTGAGGCAGGCAGTGATTGAACAGAGCATTTTCAGCCCCTTTGCTCTGGTATGTGGAACACGGAGCTGGCAGTCGGGATGTGTCTGAATTTACAGTATTGGTACACTGTGAGTGCAACCTACATGACATTGGCTATTGAAAAACTTCAAAGGCATCACCCACACAAGTATTTCTCCTTTTCTTTTCCTCCTGCAGTCTGAGCTGATCCTAGCTTGCTGTCAGCTGTAACTCAGGCATTTTCCCATGAGTTTTGGTTCTGGTTCAGTTCTTGAGCAAGCAAGTATGAAGAAAATGTAAAAGGGCAGACATCTTTATTAACTGCTAGCAGAGATTGTTGCTGATGCAGAGGAATAAAATACATACTATCACTTTATCTTGTAAATAAATTGATCACCTCCATGTTACTGAAATACCTCTAGGCATTTAATTGATTTATTGACAGATAATCTAAATACATTCTCTTAACATTCATTTTAATGTATTCTGTTTATTTCATACCAATTCTTACTTTATGCTTATTTGGCATAGGAGAATTTAACTGCTCCTTGTTAGGAAATCAGTACTTATAGCTGGAAATTTGAGTGGTTACTGTGATTTCTCTCTTTAGAAAATAAATAGTAATTTGGCTTTAGTTTTGTTAGGGGGTGTAGAAGATGTGTGTGCTCAGTGTAGCCTCCATTAGACCAATACCCCTGGATTAAATCAAAAGTAGATACTTTTGAGAAGCTTCTTGGGGAAATTTTAGAGCTAATTTGAAGTAAGTATTTGGGAAAAAAAAGAGGAAGTGAAGTGTTTCATGCAATAGAAGCTTAGTCTTACCTAACAAAATGGGTTTTCAGAAAATGGAAGGGATCAAACTTTAATGAAGTGAACCAGTCTCTGCCTTCCTAATCTATGGAATTTTAATTTGCTTGTTTAGAAAGCATAACAGTGGTTATAGAAACATGCATTTAAAAGCACTTTAAAATCACCAGGGCATCTAAGGAATTTGAGACACCTGTAGTCCTTGAATACTAATTGATATCTGTGAAGACTTTATGAAATCTGTACAAAAGATAGAATTTTGAGTGGCTTAAACCTTTATTTACAATTCAGTAATGACAAGAAGTTGCTGAAGTCTCTCTCCTCCCTCTGGTCTCTCCCCTTTAACCTCTGAATTACTGAACTGGATGGAAATGTATCAATTAAAGGTTGCTGAGAGCTTCAAAGGCTCTAACAAAAGTTAGAGGTGCACACTGAAGTTTCTTAGAGCTTTTCTAACTTTCTTAGAGCTCTTTAAAAATCAAAAGCAAATTATATTTCTGCTTGTATCCAGGGTAGTAGTGAGCCCAGTGTCAATATAAAAAATCCAAACAAGTGGTTGCAGCATGTGCAATTGTGCACCTGCAAGCACTGGGTGTTTTCCAGATGTTTGTGTGTACATATATACACATATATATGTGTCATTTCAGGTACACAGCAAAGCTATGGAAAATATTTACTGGGAAATTGGGAAAAAAATTGTGCTCATTCAGATAGAATAGGAAGAAAGTTGGAGATAGCAGGAAGTTATGCAACGTAGGTGATGATTTGGAGGTATTAAATCTGACAAGAGAGAATAATTTCAGTTAGGAACTACTATTATAGAAACTTTAGACATTGACACTGTGTGTGCCACCTCACTGATTACTGGTAATAGCTCTTGTCATATTTTTGGCAATATGCAAAATAATTTTCCTCTTAAATGCTGTGTGTTTAGAGCAGAAGACAAAAGCATTTATGTGGATATGTGGTTTTTCTTTACTTTCTTTCTAACAGCTCTCTAATGAAATTCTTCTTCTGATTATGTTGTGCAGGCAGCAGAACATCAGAATTACTGGATATGTTTATTCTGCTACAGAAACTTTGGGTTGTTCCAGTAAATTTATTTTCTCCTCAGTTTCACATATTCCAACTGTCATTTCTGTGACTGAAGCTGTGTAGAATCCAAAGCCAGGCCTGGAGGATCTGGCATTACATTCTAATGTCCTTCTTATTTCTCATTCCCACAGGAAGCAGACACCTCTGCATTTGTGGTCTATTAAATATTGGAGTTGTTCGTGGGACATGGCTTGACTGGGCTGTTAGAGTGAGTGATGGCCATATTGGCTTTCATTGGGCAGTACAGGAAAGTTCTGTATGGATTTTAAAATAGTAATTCATCTTATAAGTACCCTTAGAAGCCTTGTTTGGCAGCTCATTGTTTAAATCCTTTAATCTTGGGAATTTGCTCTTATGTTAGATTTTCAGCAAAGCTCCTCTCCTACAGATGTGTGCAGTTATTTTAATATCATCACAGCTTGAGGTGCCTTTTGCCATAATCCTCTATAAAAAGCACTGCTAGCCTCTTGGAAATGCATTTCTGTGCATGCCATTTTTAATTTGAGCCGACTTCTTCAGTTATGTATTGGGGAAGATGATGTAGCCTGATCTATTTCCATCACTAAATGTGGCAGGGAGATTGATGAGCATAACACCTCTGCAGGGTTCACAATTGCAGCAAAAATTAAGGGTGGATTAAGGTAAGACACATAGCTCCAGGTGAGGAACTTGAAGATTCTGTGTATGTGAATCCCAGGTCAATCACCTGTGAGAAAATGTGGGAAACTGGAGAAAATGTGCAGAACTGCCATGGCTGGTCAAGGGTAGAGAGCAATTTCCATAGAATCATCGAATCCTGGGGATGGCTTTGGTTGGAAGGGGCCTTCAACTCATCCAGTTCCAAGGGGCATGGACACCTTCCAGTAGAGCAGATTTCTCAGAGCCCATCCAGCCTGGCCTTGGACACATCCAGGGATGGGGCAGCCACAGCTCTGATGTGTTCTTAGTGCTGAGATTTCTGTGTCCCCAAGACTCATTCAGGCTCATGACTGGGAGTCCTGGCTCTGCCTGCTGGTTGTGAGTGGCTGTAAGGACACTGATGTTCCTGTGACAGGTTTCAAAGGTTGCCAGATGAAAATGGATCATGTTTTCAGCTGGGAATTGTTTGTGTGGCTGCCTACCCAAAATGTGTGTGTTTTACAGAGATAAGTGAGCAGAAGAGAGCACCGTTCAGTCTTGTCGGGTCCACTTGGGGCTTTTCATCTGCTTGAAAACGCTTTGAATGGAGACAAAGAGTGGACTTATGCAGGTTTCCCATTATTAGTTCTAATAGTTTATCTGAATTTTCAGGTGGGTGAAGCTGATTATTTGTTGTTGAAAGAAGGACTGTGTAGGGAACTTGTCTTAACAAGCAGTAATTGTGTGATTAGGAGAGTTTAATAAAGAAGAGGAATTCTAATTCATTCATAGTATTTGGTTTGTTGACAGTTAATGTCATTTTCATTGAATGAAATCTATCAGTGTTGCTTATATTTTCAAGCTATTTGGAAGCACTGGTATACTGAAACATTCTTGTTTGCATCTAAGACCAAAGTTAAGACCTGTAAAAATCAGGAAATATTCCTAAAAAAAAAAACAAAAAATCCAACCAAAACTGAATTTTAGTATCTCAAATTTAGATACTTTGTAGTATGATTAGACTGTAGAATTACAAAAACTCTTTTGTTGATAAATAATTTGCATTTTGAAAAGGGCATGTTGTAAGTTCCATCGTTATGAACTATTATCATTATTTTCATAAATGAAACTGGACAGCACAGATGTATTTGTAGTCACAGATATGTTACCAATGTAACTTGTTTTATGCATAAATTGCATTTCTTTGCTTTGGCAAGAGCAGTGCAGGGCCCTAGAAACCATCTATTACTTTGGAAGGGAACAATACAAAATATAACTTGTAATATACAATATTTCTTTTCCAAGCAAAAGTTTTCTCAGAGAAAAATTGTGATTAATTTCAGCTTATAACTGTTAAGGTAAATATTGTAGATTTCATAAGGAAAAAATAAACTATTACTAAAATACAAATGTAACTAATACAGATGTGGTGACTAGTCCAGGATCTTTACCATTTATATGTTTGTAGCTATGTAGGACCATTCTTTGTTTATTCAAAAATGATCTTCTGATCCAGATAATAAAATTATGATTCTCTGGTTGTACTCTCTGCCTCCACATGGGTATGCATTAAATAAAATTAAGTTAATTAGTTTTTTACTGGGGTCTGTTTTTTGGTCAGGCATATAAATTAGCTGTCAAAATGGTGTACTTCCATTTTGACAGGAAATAATTTTCTTATAATGAAACATAATTTATGATATAAATAAATGCTGAATCAGGCATTGTAATGCAGATGACCCAGTGGCCCTGTATGATTTCTGAAGCTTGGCCTTGAATACTGGTTCATACAAGTTCTTACTTTAAAAAGGGAGGGAAGAAGGGCAAACTGGGGGAGAAATTCCCACAGCTCAAAATATTTCTAAAGCTGCCTAACAAAGCAGCTTTAACTCTCTGTATAAAGCTTTCTCTAAGCAACTTGGTGGGTCTGGCATAAGTATCAACTTTGAACAAGATTTTCATTTCTAATCTCTTTTCCTGTCTCAATACTGAATTATGTTCAGAGTTTTCAGATCATGCTTGCCACAGTGGGACTTGGGGGAGCTGCCAAAGCCCACAGGGAGAACTCTGTATTGATTACTGAGAGCAGACAGACTTCTGACCTGCTGGAATTGCACTGCAACCACTCGTGGCAGTGCTTCCTAAGAGAAATCAAATATTTACCTCATCTCTTGAAGTGATATTCTCTAAGTATTCTCTTTTTAGGTCCTTTTCTTGTATAGCAAACTTTTGTCATAGGTTAGCAAATACACGATGAATGCAAACGGTGCAAACAAAAAGTGAGATTTTGGAACATGAGGTGTGCACTTTTATTGTTGACTTTTTCTGTCAGCAGCATATTCCTGAAGCATTTGTTATGATTTCAAAAAGCACCTATCTGATTGGTAACAACACTGCTAGTAAGTGAAAACACTCATGGCCACTGGATGTTTAGATTCAGAGTCTTACTGTGTCAGCTTGGAACAGAACTTCAACAATTGGGTCTCGTTGCTGCAGGTCTGTGCCTATCCAGAAACACAGATGACATTTCTGAAATGTCAGAAATTCATTTGGCTGTGGGATGTATGTTACATAATCACAATTAGGGCACAATAAGTTAAGCACAGGATGATGTGACCTCATGCATGTTTGTTCCAATAGGTCAGTCAAGTGATCTGAAGCACCAAATGGTTTCTCCACTGCAAGAGCCTTTTCTTGTCCCAAGTTTTAAGGAGATTGGAGAAACTGAGCCCTGCTCCTGTGATACTGTCACAGGGCAAGTTTTACAGGGCAAGTTTTACAGGGAAACTCTCCAAATAATGAAGTGAACACACATCCAGAAATCAGCTTTTGATTGTGTAAAACAACACATTTTCAGTAGCTTTGTGAGTATATTTTGCTTTCAGGCTGTGGGAACTGTCTGAATTGTATAGGTGGTTATTTCTCCCACTCTGTTCTGATTTCTGGCTGAGTTCATTGAGTTCTTTGTATAGTTCATTTAACAAGTTTGTCCCTCATAAACAAGATTGTGGCTCCAATTCCAGCTGTTGCTGCCCAGAAGCTTTTACAAAACATGTATGATTAAACATGACTAACATAAGTCATTACATAACTCATAACATTAACATTTACTTTCTTAGAAGTGCAAGACAAGAAGTGATGGGGGCCTTTTCCCCCATCAGGATTTACTATCCATCTTTTCTGTGTGCCTCTGCAGTCATGTGCAAGTATCAGCTCTTGAAAAGACTTGGGAAAAGGCATCAGTACTGGAAATGAATTATAAAAACTGTCAGCTTTTCTGTGTGTCTTTCTTCAAAGTATTAGGTACTGATCACTGGGAAAGGCCTGGTTAATCTGCAGAGTGAGATCAAAAGGAAAAATAAACTTCAGCTCAATTTAGTACTGCCTGAGATTTATGGATCCTGTGCTGCTTGTGTCTGGTTTTTAACCTGTAACTCTAGAATTTGGCAGGCTATTTTCTCCATAGAGGTCTGCTTGCTGTCTGCTGAAACATCATTTGGGCAGCAATAAAGTCAATCTAGCAAGGACAAGTGCAATTTCCCCATCTTAGATTCTTTCCTATATGAAATGGTAAAGGGACACTCCCAGTAAATAAAGTATTAAGTGGAAAAAGGGATATTTGAAGAGGTATTGTTGTGGGTCCTCTTTGCAGTATTAATGTGTAGGATTTTTGTTCCTATGGACAGATCACTGGTTCAGTTACACATGGATGTGTTCTGTGTTTAAGGCTCTTGTTACAGAAGATGTTCTTCCAGTAGTAGGGTCTGTGTTTGGAGCTCAGCTCAGTGCACAGCTGGTGTGTATGAAATAATTGACAGTTCTATAGCCCAGTTGTTTCATTGCTGTTTCCTGGAAGAGACAGATTGGGTTCACCAGCTTAATCCCCAAACATGTGGTCTATATTCAAATATGAAATGAGGCGGAACTGTGAACAAGCTTTCTGTTTGGTTGGATTTATTTTGGTATATGCCACATCTATATTCTGTGCAAGTGCATCCCCTGGGACCTCTTCCTAAACTGCTACTGTGACCCTTATATCAGACCAGTATCCCAGTTCCTCCATCCAGGGAGTGGGGGAATCCAGGCTGAACCTTAACCTTGGAGCAGATTCCATTGAGAGGCATTGTTCATGGGAAGACAAATAGAAACCTGACTCACCTGTACTTTCTGCTTTTTGTGACATGTAAACTTTCAGAGAAAAAAAGCAAATGTTAATGGCAAGAAGTAATTTTGATTAATGATTGAAATTATTCTCTTCATCTTCCATGTATTGGATGAAATCTATAAAGGAGATTTTTTATATATTCCAATAGCCTCTACAGCTGGACAAAGAGTGAGAAAATGTATTTACAGGTTTCTATTTGTTGTAGCCTAATTTAGGATGGATTTAGAAAATTCATCAATAAAACAGTGTAGGTTAAATTTAAAGCAAATCCACATGTTTTAGTCTGTAAGTGCAGACATTTATAAAATAAATTGGTATATCATGTTACTTTTGTTTTCTTTAAAATGACTTCATGTGAATTAGACTTGAGTGTGAGGTTATGTGTTAGAACATGTTGAAAGGTATTAGGCATACACACAACATCACCTCCTTTGGGTTGTGTGGATGGGCAAAATTTGGGGTGTTCTGAGTTGTTGCTGTGATGAGACAAGCTGATGAAAGCAACAAATATTTCTTGTCATAGTCTAGTTTCTTTACCCATGCCAAATTTGGGGGTTTTCCTACTTAAAGCACAAAAGGGAACAAAGCTAAGCAATTGCTTTTCTTGCTGTTCCCAGCCTTGTAGATTTTTCAGTCTTATCTACAGTTTTTGGGTCCTGCCCAAAGGCCTTTCACAGGGTGCTTTAATTTCCATCACCTCCCCCCGCTCCATTTCCCTCCTTCTCTCTCCTCATTTTGCTTCAGTTATCTGTTCCATACTGAAACTTGAATTTAATTTGGTTTTACTGGGTACAGGTCAATGACTACAATTGTCACCTTGAGGAGATTTTGGCCATCTGCACCTGAGCAGTGTCTGGGCATTTTTGGTATGGGGCATCTGTAGAGGAGGCTGAGGGCATATCCAGCAGAGCTGAATTTTGGTCTTCTTTTATCTTTGACTTTTTCTTTTGTAATCCTACTTGTGATTATTTTTCTTTTCTTCACAGAGGACACTGATGTTTTACCTTTTCAAACACAAAAAGCAAAATTTATGTTCTGGTACCCAGTGATGCTCTTTGATCAGAAGGTTGTGTTAACAATTTCTCTTAATTTTGAGAGAAATGCCCAAGGGTGACATAAATCATCTATGAGTTCCAAGAGCCTTTCTTTTAAGTAAAGAATTTTCTCCCTACAGTATTGAAACTTGTGATCTGTCATCAGAATGCAAGTTATTTGAGTTTTTTAGCACAATGCTGTGTCTTTTGCTGAATTTAGGGGGAAGCTATTTACTCCTCTTAACTGAGGACAGAATGTGTAGTCAAGCTTTTCTTCACTGACATCAGCTGCTAACAAAATAGCTTCAAATATTTGCAAACACTCAGAACCAGAGCAGCCTCATAGTATTGCCCTTTGGTTAAGAAGTTTTTTCAAGTCCAAATCAAAGTATGCTGGTCTGGCTGGGCTGCAGTTACCTTTCCTCACAGAATGCTGTTCTGCTCTGATGTCTGGGCAGGTTTGGGTACCACAGCAGTGGTTTGGCCAGGGCTGAACAGGGATCTCACACTCCTGCAGCCCCACAGGGCTGCAAGGGGACATGGACAGGACACCCAGCCTTGGCTGAGCCCAGGGATGTTCCTACAGTGTGATGTCACCTTCAGTGATAAAAGCCAGAGGAAGGAAAGGGGGACATTGGGCATTATTAAGGCATTTGATCTCCTCGGCAGCCTCTGTGTGTACTGAGGCCCCAGGAAGCAGCCAGACATTGTCTGCTGCAGGGAAATGGAGAATAAATCATCTTTTTTCTATGTTTTAATTTGCTTCCATGCTCAGCCTTCACTTTTTTTTTTTTTAATTAAACTGCCTTTATCTTGAGCTTTTAATCTTGTTTCTCCCCCATCCTGCTGAGGAGGGAGGTGAGAGTGGCTTGGTGGGCACCAGGGTCAGTTTTGCACGAGGGCTGCACAGCCTCGGAGCTGTGGGACACAGGCCAGTGTCTTTCAGGGCAATTCCTCCTGTTTATGAAAAGCAGCAAAAATGGTAAAGTAATGCTTTGCTCCAGCTGTTGAAAATGAATTACAGCTCAGGCCCACACAGTAGCAGAGGATGCATTTCTACATTTCCACAATTACTGTAAAGCTCTGGGGTCTGAGGGCTCATCCAGGAGCTGGGAAGCATTAACTGGATTGGTTGAGACTGGTTTTGAAACTGCATGCTGAGGAATAGCTTCAAAAGTAGAGCATAAAGGTTTTCATTCTGTCCTGCTTTAGAAAGCCTTGCTTTCCTGGTTTTGTCCAGGGAATGGTTTATTCTGGCTAAAAGGAAATATTTAGAACATGAAGGACATTCCTGACAAGATTATGTTTTTTGATATGAAATGGATTTGGGTTTTAAATTCTTTTGCTGTTTTAAAGGTTGATGTTTAGAATCATGGTTGGATTTGTGAAGCAGCTGCAGTGCTGAGGGTATCCTGAGTTTGCAGCTGGCTAATGAGAAATGATGTTGAATTGGACAATATCAATTACTGACCTTATTAGTCTTAGCAATAGTAAGTCTGTCTAAGTAAGAAAAGAAATTATGTTTAGAGCAATATACAATGACAAGGCTTTTGTGACAACAGGTGATAAGACTGAAAAAATTAGTGAAACACCAAGCTCATCAAAAATATGCGTTGTTTGATTCAATCAAAAAGAACATTGACCCAGACATTTTTTCCAAAAACAAAAGGTATGAAATATGCTTGAAAAGCAAATTTTTGTATCAGTGTTCATCACTGAAAAACTTCATTTGAGATTTAAAAGTTGGTTCCCTCTAAAAGTAACTGCTAAAACATTGCAGTGTAAAAGTAACTTGTGTCTATGTAGCCATTCTGCTTTCATAGCACTTCTGATTTATATATAGTTTAATGCAGTAAACACTGAGATTAATTTTTTATAAACTACTACTAAAGCTGGAGTAATTTGCAGTTTCTGTAAAGTGCCATGATTAGCAAAGCATGGGTTTGGGTAAGGAAGCATGGTGAATTTTAACTTGAATAAGCTGGTTTAAATCACTGATAGCTCTCCTGATCATACTCTGGGTAGCTCCAAAGATAAACTAACACCTTAAGGTACAAATGTTTTTATTTTAACTAGAATTTTGTTAACTAATTCCATAGTATTACAGCTTGTATTAGTGTACTTCTGCCAGAAATACTTAGATCATGACACTGATCTTAAAAGTTTCTTTTCATTTATTTACTTCCATTTGTGTGAAGAGGTGAGAGGTCTCAGTGCAGGAGAAATGAGAGAGTCCAGGGGTGGTGGCTGTTGCCCAGCTGTATGTTCTTCTGAATGTTTGACTCTTACTCTGAACAATATTTAAACAGAATTCAAAGCCCAGAACAGCTGTGACAGCAGAGGAAGTTTCAAGTCTTCTCCATTTTTTTTTTCTTTTATTCTTTTTTGATTTCTTGAATGTATTGTAAAATTCCTTTCCTTTTTCTTCAAAGGATGTCTGGTTTGCTTTGTGTTACCTGAAGGAAAGTCTCAGGCATTTGACTGTAAATGACATGAGAGGCAAACTGCCCAGGGCCTTCTCACCCATGGTCCCACTGCTGTGGGAGCAGGCACTTGGGGAACATCAGGGGCTGGGCTGGGATGTCCAGTGGGGCCCAGTGGAATTAACAGGGCAAGAGCCAAGGGAAAGGATGTGCAGAAATGTATCCGGGCTGAAAGCTTGGAAGTTGGAAGTTTTACAACTTGGAAATTGAGAATAAGCCCAGCCTGTCACAGAAATATCTGAAGCAATATGATGAGGCTGAGTAAAACTTGTCCAATCATCTTTTGGTGGTGATAAAATTAAAGTGTCTGTTATTTTTTGACCAGGCTTTCCAAAGTGGTGGTCGATCCTCTGAGGCTGTCAGTGTTGAAGAGACATTGGGACAGTGCCCCTAGAACCATGTTTTGGCTTAGCCAGCCCTGAGGTGCTCAGGCAGTGGATGATCATTGTAGGTCTCCTCCAGCTGAAGCAGTGGACTTATTCTATTTTGTTCAGTATGTATAAAAATGGGAAGTTTCTTAACTCAGCTGCGCTTTAAAATATTTATACTTCCTTAAAAACGTTCAGGTATGGTCTTGGTGTCCAAATGACTTGGGGTTTGGAGAGCCCATTGCAGCAGAAATGTTTCTGTTCTGGGTGTGTTGGCATGTTTGATGAGTTTTATCCTAGTGATGAATTAACGTTGCTGACTGCCTGATGTGGCTTGGGAGGACACCAGACCTGAGCTAATGCACCTCTTCCCCTCCCAGAGCCCCTCTGCCTGCCTGCAGGGGATCTTGTAGGTACAGCAGAGGTCTAGGATGGATCAGAAGTACAAATATCCCATCCAGTTATGCACTGGATGCAGCAATTCCACTGAAGTCAGCAAAGGTAGCCCAGATTTTCACTGATAGAAGTAGAAACATCTTCCATTGAATTAAAACACTGTCCAGCTGCTTGGTAACACTTCTTAACTTTACATTTTGCAGATACTGTGTGTAAACCTGGTTTATGTCTTTCCAAAGTGGCAGTTGGTATAAACACAGCATTGTGGTACAGTATGAAACATGTGAGAAGTTCCCCTGGAAGTGAAGGGAAGAGGTTATTATAAACAGCCCCATTCACATTAAAGTGCTTGAAGTGTCCCACTTGCTGCAGTGCTGGAATCTCAGCACACCTGGGGCAGGGAAGCACCCAGAGTGTGTGGATGGCTCATGGGAGTGTTCTTCCCTCTTTACCTTACACATTCCTCTGCTGCTGGGATGGCTGCTGTCAAAGGCAGGTTTTTCCCAGCCTGCAGGGTATTTGCTTTTCTCACCTCCATGGCAGCTGTACAGCACAAATAGCAGCAATAACACAGAGTACCATATTCTCTACGTCTTCCTAAAATTAAGATTTCTTGTGTTTCAATGAAGTAGGAAAACAAATTGAAATTTTGGCGGAGCAGGACAACTTTTCATGTTCCATGAGCTTTAAAAGTGGTGATGTCTTCATTTGCATTAGCAAGAAAGATTTGCCAGTCAGTATTTTTTCTGTCTAGGAATGGTGTTGCTGAGTTTGGAGGTTTGAGACCAGAGATCTGCTGTTGGAATTCCTCCTCTGATTCCTCAGTGGCCATCCCTACACTGACACAGACAGGCTTTCAAAGGCCCACTGGGTGTCATTTTTCACAGTGTCAGTTGAATTTACAAGTCATGAAGGTATTATGCCTCTTTAGTTTTATCATCTTTTGGCAATATTTGCCATTATTTGAAGTTGTTTTTAATTTGGTGGGGGTTTTTTGTTTGTTTGGGGGGTTTTTGTGGGGTTTGTTTGTTTTGGGTTGGGGTTTTTTTTGTTGTTTTGGTTTTGGTTTTTGTGGGTTTGTTTGTCTGTTTGTTTATTTTGAAGGGGAAGATGATATTTATTATCATGAAATTGGCTGTGTGGCTAAAATGCTCCAGCCAGTTTTGGGAGACCACAGCTTACTGTTCTTCTGAATTCAGATTAGAAGAGGTGACTTGATGCTTGTGGATATGATGTGAGTAACCATCACAGTATAAATATCTATCTTTTATAGATGAATTAGCCTGTTTTTCAAGAGGCTCATCATTTTTCATCCATTTTTTCCTTTAAAAAAAGCTGCTTTTTTCTCCTTCCAGTCTCAAAACTATTTGTCTGGTGCAGAATAAAACATGTGCATGTATGAAAAATTGTTGTTCATAAATGTCTCAACCTGGCTAAATATTTAAACATTTGCAGCTTGCCTGCATACATGCTACTGATGGAATGGTTTCCTGAATCAGATTAAAAGATTATTTCTGAGATTTTGTTGATTTTGGAACTGGGACTTCATTACTGCCATACACGGATCCTTCTGGTTCTATGATTTGTTTTTATGTAGGATCAGCTTGTGAAATGGTGCAGTTTTGAAAAGGGCAGGGATCCCCATTTCCCAAAAGAGGTTATAGTAAATATTTAATAAGAAATAGGAATAAGTATTGTTGATACACTGATTTTACTTAATACAAAGCTAAACTGGATAAAGCCCTAAGGGGAAATCTGATTTCATTCTTTTTGAACTTTTCTTGTGCTGACATTGTGCTTGAGTTTCAAAGTTGTAGTGGTTTGTCACCGTGATAAACAAGTAGCACACACAAAGTTCTTGTTTCTAATTTTGGAGAGTTTGGGGGAAGTTACCAAAGCTTTTATCTAAATTCTGTGAAAGAATGGCAGGGAAATAATTATTACTAAATATTTTTAACCACATTATTTCTAAGATTGTGGCTTTTTGTGTTACATTACCTTTTCTCAGAATTTGTAGTTCAGAGACCTGAAACCTCATTTAAATCTTAATAATTTTTAGCAGGATGTGTGAGACAAACAAGGGTGTTTATGTTGAGTGACCCATGGAGCTCTCAAAGATATAAATCACAAGAGCTGCTTAGCAGATCCTTCCCAGCTGGTGCTACAACCATGTTTCAGTATAGCCAAAACTGCTGTTCTGTTTTCAAATTTTAAATTACATTAAGTACTATTGTAGCATCTGCTTCCTCCACTGATTTTCAGCTTTGTGCAAATGGAAAATCAACATTTTCTTTTTAATTCAGTTGGTTCCTTTAGATAATTATTAATAGTTTTTCTTTGATATTATAGCAAGACTCTTCAATGCAGATGCCCTTACTATTTATTGATGGTAGATGCTGAGGGCCTTATAGTAAATATCTACTGTCTTTTTGGTGTTAATATTTCTGTAGGACAGGATAAGAAGATGATATTAAAAAAGAATGTAAAAAATCTCTTTCATATGTATAGCACAATTGGATTCCTCTTAATTCTTTGAATATTTTAGCTGCGCTTTGCTTATCATCAGATTCGTATTATGTGCTAAAACCACTTTTTAGAGATGATTTCTTAAAAATTTTATTTAATCTTAGTGGAAAAAATAATTCTATCAGTTTGAGGATAATTATAATAGTCTGATTATAGGAATATGCAGCCACCTGAGGCTCAGGCAGGCCCTTCAAAGCTGCCTACCTGAACTAGTGAATTTAGGAGCCCTCTGGAGCTCCTCTGTGTTCATTAGAGATGCTGCCAGAGACCTTGCAGGGGTTCAGCTGCCCCATGGCAGAAATTCTCCCCTGTGGAGCGGGCTGCTTGCTTTTTATCTCCAACTTGGGGTGAACCTGGACTCCAATCCTGGTCATTATTGATTTTATGTTGTCCCAGTGCAGTGTGGATGCCCTGGTAACTCACACCAGCCTCTGCTTGGAAGATCTGAAGCTATTAATTACCTTCTTTCTTATCCCTTATTTTTTTAAAAAATATTCTAATGTGCTGGCCAGATTGAATGACTGTCTGAGCAGTACTCCAAAGCAGGGATGGGAAATGCCAAGTTCAGGCAGAATTTACCATAGGAAAGAATGTCAGGAGTGATGCACACCCAGGGCCCAGACTCAGAGGTACAGGGTGACTTCAAGCTGCCCATGCTGTGAGAGTTTGGAGGTTACAGTCAATGACAAATTAATGAAATGTTGGCCATACTTCTGGCTGGGAAGCAGGGAAAAACCTACAAAATCAAATCCCACATATAAAGCCATCAACAAATGATTAGGGAGGCTGAAACAGGAGAATGCAGAGAGGAGGGGAAAGCTCTGTAGTGCTCTCAGCTCTGGTTTGTCTCAGACTTTCACAGATTGATGGGCACTTCATTTCTATCTCTGCAAATGCTCAGGGTTGGTTGAGGTCTTTCCAAATGTGTCTTCTGCACTGTTGAAAAAAACGAACTCTTGTAAGAGACCACTGGATTCTGGACATATATTGGGTTCCTTTCATTATCAAAAATGTATATGTGTGTAAAAACTGCTGTTGAGGTAAGAGGGTTTTTTTTAATCTCACTATGTATCTATTTCATTGTGAGAAAGTGATTGTGGGGTAGAAGATTAGAGACAGTGAGCAGAAGGCTAAGACCCTGAGATCCTAAATTTTCCCCCTGTAAAATCTGCTCTTACTGTTTCTACACTAGCTGTGACATTTATTTTTCTAAAATACATTTTTATTTTCTGCCTTTTCCTTGTTCTCCCATTCACAGTGTTGAAGGGTTACAGAACTCAAATCAAACACTCTCAAGGCACTGGAATGCATTTGGTGCTTTGATACTCCCCAAAGACTTGCTATATGATGGAAGACATGAGGGAGAGATTTAGGGTAAAGTTTGCTTTGATTTCCTAAAGAAAACATTCTACTATCGCAGCTGTTAATCAGATAATCAGAATCTGTAGTTTAAGATCTGATCTAAGTTTTTTCTTTTTGCCTTCTCTAAAGGGTAAAAGTCTGTAGGGGGGGAGAAAAACACAAAAGAAATATAATTTTTATTGGAATTAATACAGCAAATTTGCATGAATATTTAATATTTCTCCTGTGGGTCTTTTGCACGTACATTAGCACACAGCTGAACTTCTCAAATTCAGAAGTGATCTCCTTCCCTACAGTTTGATGCTTGTTTATTAGCTGCTTGTATTTCTTTCATTTAACTGCAGGTCATGTGTCCCCCACTTCCAAATTGGATAAAACTTTTATAGCACAAGTTTTTATTTGAAAAAGAGAATCAGTGAGCATTAGTATGAAGGATATGTTACGCTCTCAGATAATCCTGAACACTCAGAAGTATTTCATGTTTCTCTCTCCAAATACCTGCATTTTAAAATTTGCTGAAGCTGAGATTTGCCGGGAGGTTTACTCACATTTCAGCTGAACATTAATTCTGGGAGCTGGTATGTAGAAAAGTTTCGTGTGTTGCATTTTATGGGAATCTGTTTTCCTCTTTGCTAGCACATTTTAGGGAAGTTTGTTGATTATGGGCATCATGCACTTAAAGAGCAGAATAGTTTTAGTTTTTAGCTACACACCATGTAGGGAGATACTTCTGTTGTCTATCTTGTCATCTGTTAAATACTATCTAATAAGTCACAAATATGAAAGACCAATTGAGTGTGCATCTTGTGAAAATTCTAAATAGCATGTCCACAAGTCAAATGGAAAGGTAAATTTTTTGTCTTATGTTACCTCAGCATTGGCCAGTGTTGTTTCTTAGCAGATTCTTGTTTGTTCTAATCACAATTTAGGACCTGCCAATATGACTTTAAGCAGATTGTTTATTTTCTTTTGTAGTAAAACCTCAGCACAAACAGCAAGCCAAGAAGACAACCTCTTGGTGCAGAATGCTTTATTTTACTGGATGGAGTCATTCTTCCATTGTAAATACTCCACTCTTTAAATACTGGAAAATCTCCAAGAATTAGAGAAACCTTTTGCAAAGACCACTTTTAGTAGCCTACAGACCCCCCAAAAAAATGTAAGACATGCTAAAATCATACAGGCTGTTTCCTGTGCATGCAGCTATTGTTTTGGCTTCAGCAGTAGGTTAATTCATTGTCATTAGTAGGGAAAAGCTCTAAAAATGTCCAGAAGAATGGTGCTTGCTCTTGGGCATTCAGCTACAAAACAGAGATATTCAGTTGTATGGTTGGCCCTCAATTATCCCACACAATGGGGCTGGCAGGAGCTGGCTCACAAAAAGCAAAGCCACAGCCAATTCAATCCATAGGAATTGGACTAGAAATCCAAAGTTAATGTATTTACTTGTAGCAAGTTTACAAACAGTTTTGCTTTCAGCAGCAAATTTTAAGAAAATCTAATAACATAACCTGCTATATGCAGTCTTTATCCAGCATTTCATTCTTTGTGAGGCTCTGCTGTAGCCAGAGGTGTCAGGAGGAGGTGATGCCCTGCTGATGCACACCCTGGTTTTTATCCAGGTGGTGGTTCCACTGCAGAGACTTGGTATGAAAATTTTATTTAACGTAGGGAATACTATCTTTAAAAAATTGGATATTTTGATATAATGGTTGCATAGCTGTAAAGAGGACTGTTGTATTTTTCTGAAAGTGAATGGCCTGGTGAAAAGCACTAGAAGTGCAATAAACTGTGAGGAACCAGGGAGGTTGTTACAGCAGTTCAGCCAACTTCAGCTTTTCTCCCCCAGCTTTCCTCCCGTTACTGTGCTCTTTGCATTAAGGGAAAGCATCATCTCAGCTCCTCTCACTGGTCTGTTCTGTGTTTCCTGCAAACTGTGAAGCATTCCAGCTTTCATTCAGGCTTCAAATCCAGAGGAAATCATGGGGAGCTGTAAGTCATAAATTTTCCAGGAGCAGGAATATCTTCTCAGAGGTGCTGAATGCTCTCTGCTTTCACTGGCATTAGCAGTTCTCAGGACTTCCTTACTCTTTTTGATTTGTTTTGTTGCCTAGTAGAGTTTGGGATTGTGAAGGCTAAATACCACTGCTTTTCAGTCAGGCCTGCACCAGAATTACTGTGTATACACCAGCTTTTCTGCACAGAGAGGCAAGGTATGGTTTATTTCAATAATCTACTTTTTACTGTGCTGGATTCCAGCTTCTTTAGAGAAGGATTTTCAGCTGCTCTCAGAGCTTGCAGTGATGAGGTGACACAGGCAGTTATTTGTACAGGCCTAGGACAGGGTACAGCAGTTCAGTACAATATAAACTAACTGCATGGAATCCATACCACACTGGCTGTTTAGGTTCCTAAAAGCTTGATAAAGCTTGATGTAGTTATTTTCTTTTGAAAAATCTTCTTTGCCCAGTACTTTTTTGAAGTAGGAAGAGTCTTTTTTTCTCTTCCCTATCCTCTGTACCTCTTCTCTCACACTAACACACACACACACCCCTGATTCTGGATGTAAACCTGCTACACTTCAGCGACAAGGTCCTGGTACATTCATTGCTGAATTAATGCCCAGGTATCTTAACACATCATTGCTTCAAGTGAGGAATGATGCCCTTCAGTCTATGGTCTGCTTACAGAATCACTGTGGCCTTCCCAATGGGATTTGTTTTCTATTTCACCTTCTAACCTGTCAATGTATGCCCCTGGATATTAGAAAGCTTCATTTGTCTCAGCAGAGGAGATTGTGTCTATTCTTTGAGTTGTGTGGATATAATTTTGAACGATGCTGTAGCATAAGTAGATTTAAATGTGTGATGCATTTTGGGGAATTAGCTTATTGCTTTGGAAAGCAGTCTGGGCCTGTGATTAAATCTGTTGCTTTTGTGAGCTGCCTGGTTTCCCCTGTGTGTCCTGCATGGCACGATGATATCTGATGTGATAAGGTGGTTTCACCATCTGCATATCTGCTTTTGTCACACTGCACTTAGACTTTGATTTGCTGCCTCAGGAAATAGAACTTTCCTTGAGAAGTTACTGTAAACACACAAATGCCTTTTCCTGTATTGGAACTGAAATTTTGCACTGAATGCTGACATGATCTGCAGTGAGCATCAGTGGGAACCAGAGTTCCATGTGCTGATGACAGCTTTGAAACACAGCAATGAAAGTCACTTTATCAACTCTGTTTTCTTTAGATTTATTTTCAGAGAATCTGTGTAACAGTTGAATGTAATTTGATAGCCAAACAGTGAACAAGAACAAACCAGTTTCAATTACTTGCTATTTGATCCTTGGAATAAACCCAGATAGTTATAAAAGTTCTAAATAATTTAGTAAATAAGATGCTGAAATAGGAATTTGTGCCCTACATCTGGAGATGAATTCCAGTTAGGTTATGACAACACTGTTCTTCAGGAATTCTAAAGCTGAACAGATTTATACCTTCATCTTCTGGTTTTTAACATGATGTTATTTTTTACAGCATACAGTGTACTGTAATTAATAACAAGTATTATTAATAAGCATTAATCTTTTAATCCAGCTGTGTGTGAAAGGTTCACAGTTCCAATGTGCTCTCAGAATACTGAATTAATTCCTCAAGGAGGTCTGGAAACCCACTGGTGTTCCAAGGTGACACAAGGCATTTGTTAAGCACAGTGGGAGAATATTTTCAAGAAAACTAAACATAGTTCATGGCACCATCATTCAAATTCTGCTTTTGATTGATTTTCAAGTTAAGACTAGCATGTCTTCTTTGTTTCTCTTGTTCCAGTCCATGCAATCTAAAAGATTTATGGATAAAATCTGGACTGTCAGTCTCACAGAGTGAGAGATTGCTGGTTTTATCACAGAATAAGGCAATTTGACTATTTTTTAACACCTTGGCAAGAGTTTTTGACAAGAACAGACAAAAAAGAAATACTGAGGAAACTTTCCCATCAAACTAAACCAAGGTGAAATATAGAATTTCCAAAGTGCAGAGGGTTGAGGTTATTTTTTTTTCTCTTGAAGATAAAATTTCAAAAGCTCTGGAAGGTGGTTTTCAGAAGTTTGGCAGATGCCTCAGTGTTTCAGAACAGGAGTTAGTGTTTTTCCTGGCCAGTTCTCCTCCCATCAGGGTGGGTATTCAGAGGATGCAGTTTTATGTTACAGCTGGACTCATTAACTGTGGGCAGTGACCAAAAAGGGAGGGTTTGTTTTCCTCTCCAAAGCTTTTCCTTCCCTCTCCAGTGTGTCAACGGTATTGCTACTCTGACCCCACAGTGAACTGATTCAGAGAACTAAGGCTGTAGAAAACTAACACTAAAAACAAGGAAAATAATGGCTTTTTACTGCTGTAGAGCCCTGATCCATCCTGGGGTCAGGCAAGTGCCAGTGCTGTGGCTGGGGTGTGTAGCCAGAGGCAGGATGAGTGGGAGAGCTCTTCAATTAAAGTACACGTGGTGCAAATGTAGATTTCTAGCACTTTTAATCAGGTTAAAGATTATTTCTGGATTGTCTCTACTGCTGCTGAAAAGAAGGGTTTTGTTCCCTCTGCCTTGTTTTCCTACATCCTCCTTTGTGGTAGCACTGCTGATTTATAGTTTGTTGGATCAGGAGATTCAGCTGAAAACTAAGCTAACAACAACAAAGAGAATTTCAGCTTCACAGAAGTTATTCTTACATAGCAAGGGACAAGGTAGTGTGAATTTGTCCTTTGTGACAGCAGCACAAATAAATTTCCTAAAGTTAGTTTTGATGTTGCACTGTGAGTATTCATGTAGAAAAAGTTTATTTGCCAATTCATTGACTCTCAGCTTGCTGTGCTATGCAGGTCTAAAGACTTTCTTGAAGGATAAGATCCTGAAATCATGTGTGGCTCATCAGTCTCTGTTTTGCCCATGTGATTCTCCTCTGGTGTCTCTCCTGAGATGGACAGTGAGCCGTGGAACTGTGCTGGATTTAGGAGAGACATCAGTGTGTGCAGTGTGTGATGGTTTGCTGTAAAATCATCATCTCATCATCTGTGTTAACATAAGTGGCTTGTGGATGTTTTCTCTCAGATTTTTCAAATCTATTCTATCTGGTTTCACTGAAGTATCTGTGTCAGTGGAGCACACGTTCTCTCAGATGTTTGGGATGGATGCTCTTGGCACATGAGCACAGCTAATTGCATGGAGCTCCATCTCTAAGGTGAAGTGCATTTCTGTTTCCTGAGGGCCCTGGGGAAATGGCATTCTGGCCTCTCCAGACACATTTCACAAGTACCAATGGGCTCAAGACTTTCTTTTGAAGTTTTTGTTTCCTTCAGAAATGAGATTCAATGCAATGCCCTCTGGCCTGGCTTTTCTCTCTGCTGCTGTTTTCCTTTGGGATTGTTGTTTGGTCATTGTTTGGTTCAGGCCATACTCAATTGCCCTTGTAATTAATGTGGAGCTAATAACCATGTACTGAGTAATCACTGGCTGCTCTGCTTTTCTGGGATTGTTTTGACTCTTTCAGATCCCACTGGCTCTTGGGGGGAGATTTTTGCATTTAACACCTCTGAATTAGAGTATTTCAGTTCTGGGCAACCTGCTGATGTGTTAAGACACATTAGCTGATGGGATTGTTCTGACTAAATATGAGTGCCTAGAATTGAAGTGTCTGGATGAAAATGAGTGACCCTAGGATCCCTTTAGGGACAGTGAAGTTCTGTCATTGTGCTCCTGGAGCTGACATGCTGAGTGCTTCAGCCTGAAGTGGATGCCTCTGTGTGGGCAGATGCCCATGAGAAAGTGAGAGTAGGTCATCTGTCAAACTGTGATTAGATTTCTAATTTAATTAATTTGGACAATTGATTTAAGTGTCTTTATTTGGTTTTAAATCCATGTGAAAATGGAAGTTGCCAGACGAGTTTATGGAGCTCCCTCAGGCTGACATCAATGGGAGCACCTTTAAAATGTAGATGCTGAGATGCATGTGACAAATGTACACTCATGCTCTTGATTTAAGAACTTCAGGTGGAATATTAATATTACCAGTGTAACATGCTATGAAATTGTCAGCTAACAGGATCAGCATTGCCATTTGGCTGACTGGAGTTGTGAAGTTGGTTTCTTCTGCCTTCATGACCCAGGGTGTGCTCTGTAGTTTCTGTGTGGCTGCTCCTGCCTTCACTTTGCATGTTGTGTTTGACAAGTTCAGTCTCCTCTTTGCCTGGATACTTCATCTTGTGCTAAAAGAAAGAGCCAGTTTACTTTCTGTAATCCACATTCTGGCTTATTTCACAGTTGTATTTACAACAAGTTTGTTTAAAGCTTCAAAGACTCATTTGTATAGGTCTTGGCTGTCACAAATGAAGAGATGAACTTAATAGTTACTCCCTTTTCTCTACTTAAAGCTCTCCCTTTCCAACAACCTTTTATCATAGGTACCACTGGGTAGAAAATCCACAGTACTCAGGTAATGTTTAAAACAAATTGCATTTTACTTGTCCAAGCTTGATTAGGATTTAAGTGTCTTTGGCAGAAATAAAAGATCAGTGAAAGTTCATACTTAATATATGTATAAGGAATATAAAATGGGGGGGAAAAAAATCAACATTCAGCAATTGTAGGGTTCAGTTTAAGAACTTGAACTTCCCGTGATTCTTATCAATTGTTTCACTTCCATATCAACATCACCATTACTGATAAAGTGCCAACTCCAGTATAGTATTCTAAATTTGGAAAAATGTTTTAAGTATTCTGCATGTGTTGCAGCTTGGGAGAGAAGAGAAGGTCATGGAATATGGAGCAGGAACCAGACTCAGCTTTTGGGCTGTGGCACCTGGGACATTCTGGTACACACTGCACACCAACACTAAGCACCTGCTACATTTCCAGCACTTGCTCTTCTCAGTGCTTGAAACTGCTGAAGGTTGTGCATAGGCATAATTTCAGGTGGATGTGTAAGGTCTGCTTTGCTCCTCAGCAGCTGCTGGGTTTGACATTTTGTTCACTGACTGGATTTTTTTACCTCTTTCCCAGGTGTTCACCTCCCATGGGCCTACTGTGGTCATGCCAACCTGGTTCTGTTCTCGAGAGTGGTTTTTGCATGTGGGAAGATTTGATGAGGGTGGAAAGGTGAGTGTGCAGGTGAACTGTAGTCCAGGAGCCATCCCTTTGTTTAACAGCCTCTGAAAGCCCTCTACCTGTTATTAAGGAACAATAGGGAAGGGGTGTAGATGAAAACTGAGCTCTAAAAAAAACTGGGTCATACCATTTTTAAAAAAAAAAAACAACAGTCTCCAACCAACTAAAGTTGTTTGGGAATAACCCTGGTGATGGAAGGACCTACCTGAGATGGACATTGTAACACATCTGTCAGATATGTCAGCAAACCTGAAAAAATTAAAGGTTTCAGACATACAAGCTCCTCTTTGGTCCCTGGAAGAGATGCTAAAAACAGGTGAGCCCATGGTTTTGTTATGAACTATCCCTGCAAGGTGAGGTAGGCTGCTGGAAGAGGTTGGGAGGGAAGAAAGGTGCAGAATGGCAGAGAGTCAAAAGTGCATTCACCTTAGGGGGATGATATATATTCCTGAGAGGAAAAAGGAAGGGCCATAAAACTACTACCACTGAAAATCATTTATCCTCCTGCCTCCTGTGTGCTCCTGTCAATCTTAGTTCTTGTGCTTGTCCTTGGAAGATTTTAAGTAGCTTCTCCTCAAGGATCAAGGCTGTGAGATTACAAATTAAATACCTGTGGTCTCAGAAGTGGTCCTTCCCTGACAGTTGGGTGTTCTTTACCTTTATGAATTTCCTGTATGAGTTCACTTTGATTGCTTTAAGCTCATCATTGTGTTTATGGAATAAAATCCATGGGTATCTGTTAGCAGTATTTATTGTGGTAGTTGAAATATATTGACAAATAGATCTAATTTAAACACATTTGGATCCATTTTGTGTGGTTTGGTTCTGAGAGGTTTTGCTTCCAGTGGTTTTGGTGAGATTTTAGGGCTAAAATGGGTGGTTCTGATTTTTTTTCTTTTTTTGAAAGCCTTCATTTATTAGCACTCAAAAAAAATCTGTTAAGGCTATTTCCTATTTTATTATTTAAACTACAACATATGATGATGATGATTATTATTTTTATAGCTTTTAAATGCAGCCCTTCAGTGCCATGCTGTGTGTATATATGTTTGAGGATATACAAATATTATTCTTTGGGCTGCCAAAAAATTATAATTATAAGGAGACAACAGACAGAGAACTGAATTGTTTATAGGAGTGAAAGGATTTGCCCTTAATTACATGGTGGGTGAGTGGAAGAGCTGGGAATGGTGCCTGGCTCCCAATACAATCTACATTTGCTGACCCATGCTCTTTATTTCTCTCTTATTATTATTTCTTACCATTGTATTTTCACTCTCTGAAGGATGTTTGACTTCTTGGGTGTTAGTAAGCTCCAGAAAGCAAGCAAGCAAGTTAAAGCAGCAGCAACAATAGAACAGCAAGCCTAATGATAAAGTTCAAGAGGTTAGGTTAAGCAGACTATTGTTCTGTGCTTTTTGCTTTTCACTTTGGTTTTTTTTCTCCTTGTTTTGTTTTTATGAGTTGGGTTTTTTCTGTTTATTTCTCTGTGTGTAATTGTGTAGGAGCTATGCCACTGGATGTTCAGCTGTAGTACACTGACAATCTTAATCCTGATGATTTTTCAGCCACAATGCATGATATGCCCTTCTAGTTTTAAGAATTACTAGTGATAAGTTGAACACATTGTTTGTCCCTATTGTGAGGTGTCTAAAATGTCCAAGCTCAGACTCTGGCTGATGCAGAGGGCCTCTGAACAGGCCAGATCTGAACAAAGCCATGGACACAAGCAGTGAAGACAAACCTTTGTCTTCTGTGGGTTTAGAGGACACAAAATCGAATTCTTAAATCTTCAGCATTTAGTGTTACAAAGCATTTAGCATGGCTCTAACTCATTCATTTTCATTTAAAAAGAATGGCAAAGAAAGTTTTTCTTTGTGTATGAGCAGAGCTGAGAATACTCTGAAGGGTCTCATCCCTGTGTGTATGTTCTGACCTGAGCCAGGGTCTGTGTTAATCTGATCACTTCCATCTCCATTTTTGAGTTACTGTATTAATGAGACTTGCCAGTGTCATATTGCTGGAAGTAAACACAGGAGCAGGCCAACAAATCTCCATGCTTTGGCCTTCTCCATTTGCTAAACTGTTTCTTGCCAAAAAGCTGCATTTCTCATCTGAAATTAAATCCAAACACCTGTTCTTCATATTTCAGTGCTTAGGAAAAAAACGGAGGGTAATTCTTCCATGGGAGAAATTGTGATTTGTTGTTTATGGTAACAGAGTGGGTGGACTGATAAATACAAATAGATGTGCTATGGTGTAATCCTTTTTTTTTTATTCTAGGTAGATATGTATGTCTCTGCAGCTATGTAGGCTTTAGATGAAACAGTTTTTTTTCAATTTTTTTTCTTAAGTGAAGTTCTTTCTGATTAAGATTTGTAGTTGTTGGAAGTGTTTGGACTTTTAGGTCCAAACAAAATAGTATCATCATAAATGGTCTCTAAGAACTTTACAGGTTTGTTTTATATATTAATTAACTAAAATGGTAGAGATTTTATTTATGTAATCTCTGATAAATAATAATTAAAGCAGGAGTACTGAAGAGATTTTAGCAAGCTCTGATGGTGTTCTGAGGCTGAGATAATACAATGGAAGTTGTCACAAACCTGTGAAGTAACTCAAATAGTATCCCCTGCTGGAAGAGGAGTCACACAGTGAACCATATTTTTGACTTGCTTTTTTTAGGAAAAGAAAATAATCTTTTAAGCAATTTTGGATAAAGAGTGCAGTAGTTCTTTATTGGAAGAAGTAGCTAAACCCTTCAGAAGTCCCATTTGTCACTTAGTGTGTGACATTACCATGGGTAGCTTTGCTGCTGGAGTTTTTGGTGTTTCCTGGTAAGTAGCACCATTGTTAAAAAATAATAACCGTGTCCAAAAGCATCACAAAAAATTGTGTTGAGGAAAAAATGCCCGTGTTGTGGTCTAATGTGAAAAGCAGATTTTGGAGCTGTATCATCTGTTGGAGTGGGGAACTCCCCAGTTGTGTGCAGTGGGAGATGAGGTGCCTGTTATTAGTGAAGCAAAGTTATTTTTTCATGTGTCTGACAGAAATGCTGAGTACAAGGAGAGCTGAATAAATGAGCATTGCTGCCCTGCAGGCTCCACTCCATGCAAGGGTGGAAAATTGCAGTCTTGGCTCTCTCCAGGCAGAATTACTTCCACATCACAACTGTTACTTGCCAAACTTGTGTCTTTCTCTAGAATTTTACCACAACTTGGTTCCAAATTTCCTGTCACCCCTGTGTTTATCCTTCCTTTTTGAGTGTATGAAAACTGAAAACGGAGTGACAGCCTTAAAGTTCTGAGCTAATCTCAAAGTGTAAACAGGGGGAAATTATTCTTAATGAGCCCCAGATGGAATCGTGCATTGTAAACCACCAGCCTTTCTGAATACAAGCTGTGCCCCTGAACAAAGTGTCTGGGGCTCAGTTTCATTCTGGTTTTGTGATAAAAGGTCACAAAAAACACGAACTGAGGAGGTGTCAAAATATCCTTTTGAGCACAGGAGACTGCAGGCCGTGGTGTAAGGCTCTGAGGGAAATGTAGCTGCTAGGCACTCACTGATGCGATTTTCCAAGTTTCTCTGCCAGAGCACACAAATGTCATTCTCTTCAGAAAGGCAAGTGGTTAAAATAATGCCTGAGACGTAAAAGGCTAAGTAGAAATTTGTTTTTTTGGAACATGAATTAAAATACTGTCAGTCTGTCAAATAACCTATCAAGATGCTGTGGGGAAAATCAGGATAAAATACAGGCACTTCTGGGGTTTTTTTGTTTGTTTTTGGCTTGATATAGTTAAGGCTGAACAGAGGTCAATATTTGATCTAAAAAGCAGAGAAAAAGTGCTGGAGCCAGTGATTAATTACACTTTATAAGCTATTTGAAAATTCACCCCATACCCCATGTCTAATTATATTTTCTCCTGGTCTATTATTAAATATCATTTACAATTTACCACCTCCCTTCCGTTTGACTTCCCCATCATCTTTGTTTAACTACATTTCTCTGTGCCAAGACATTTGGATGAAAGCAACCTTTTGGAGTTTCCTTTAACCTGTTATTTTCCAAACAATGAAATAAATGCTAGTGGGCTCCAGGTCCTATAATCAAGGCAAAATGATGGAAAGGCATGATCTGGATGAGAGCCAAGAAATGAAGTGACAGGTCTGCAGAAAGGGAAACTTAAGAATATCTTGGGTAATCCTGTTGAAAAGCTATTAATAGCTATTTAATTCTTTCCATTCACCAATTTTAGGCTCCTCTGAGGAATTAAAGCAATTTTTTTCTGTCCAACAGCTACCCCGATGGTCCTGACTGGTTTACAGAATGTGTACCAAGTTACAGCCCAGTTTTCCTTGATGCCCCTGATCAAGAGGGAGGACCAAGCTTTTCCAAACATGAAGGCTTTTTCCCATGTGGATTGATATACTTCTCCTGTCTTGTTTGTCATTGCTGTTTATTATAAGTGTGTGTATTCATGAAATAATGGCAGGTCACAAGGATCTGCCAGCTCTGCCAGAGTGCCTGTGAGCTGTGAGCTGGGACAGATTTCCCCACACTCACTCTCATCTATTTGGTTTGCAGTAAAATGCAGATATATTTTATATTGTGTATATGCCTCTACAGCCCCGTGGTGGTTTCTGTCTGAGTGACCAAATGAAAGGACTGCTGTCAGCCTGAAGTGCTGCTGTTGGTCATCCCAGGGCTACAGCATGACCTCACCAACTGTTAATGGTTACAGCATTGCACAGGGCATCACTTGCATTAAAACTCCTCCAAAAATTGCTGATTGTCCCTACTGATGCTCCTCATCATTACTGATGATGGAGGTGCAAGGGTTGTAGCCAGAATTGCTTGTTGGGAGATGCTTGAACCTCTTTGAAAAATGTTGGAGTTGCTGCAGTTGGAGCTGCCAGGAGTGAGAGCAGTGAGCAATGAGAAAATGGCAAGAGAAAGATCAGAGATAATTTAGTTTGGTCCCTGAACAAGGAGTTACTTTAACTCAAGTTAGGGTTCTGCCTGACACCCCATGATGTATAAAAAGTCCCTCATCTGTAAAAAGTCCCCTCATCTGTAGAGCTGATGCCTGGAAAGGCTGACCTGGAACAGAGACTAGACAGAGCAAAAGGAAAAAATAGGAATTTATTGAAAGGATCCACCTTGGGCAGTGCAAGAGCCCAGCCAGGGCTACACCCAAATCAGATCCAAGTCACGAGTTTTAAATTTTTATAAATTTTGGTTCATCTAAGCATTGGGGTCAATTATCCAACCACAACCCCAGGCTATGAAGTCTCAGCTCCCTGGCTTGCCCCCTTTCCCTCACTGTTGTTTCTGTTTTTTGGGTACTGGGTATCCTTGATTCTCCAGCTGGGAAAGGAATTGTTTTGTCACTGCCCTGTGAAGAGAACTCACTAACACCTAATATGAAGTTTCAGAGTTACACATTAAGCAGCAGAGATTCTGAAAAAATGTAAAAACTAAAACCTAAGGCATAATTTTCCCCCTTCACACAAGGGGGGAATCACAACATCAGCACAGCAAACAGTACCTGCCCAAAATACTGGGTCAAGAGAAACCCTTCCCCTGTTCAGTGGGAATGTGAAAAAGTGGACTGTGATTTTACATTTGGCTGGTAGAGCAGAGCAGGGGCAGGCTGTGCTTTTCTCTGGGAGCTGCAATTAGTTTATCCCTTTTTGCAGCAGAGGATGTGGGGTTGGGTTTTGCCTGTAATGTGGAAAATTCTGCATGTAGTTCAGTAACATGTAAACTGTGCAATTTAATTGTATTTATTATTGCTGAAAGCTATTGATGTGGTAGCCTATTGCTGAAATGCTGGGTTAGTAATTGATACTTTTAGCTATGGATATTAATTTTCAAAAAATGCATTAAAATATCCCTTTAGTGGTTAAACAGCTTCTTCTTTCAAAGCTGTGTTGTTTCCCAAAGATTCCTGGTGTTTAAAATGCCATCTGGATCCAATAATAGATCTCAACTGGGAAGGAACTCTTGTATTGCAGCAAGCTTACACACTCAAGAGCCGTAGGAAGTCCCATCCCTGCAGGATCCATAACACAGTCAACATCTTTCCTCTGAAAAATGCGTGGCAGTGCTGCTCCTTTGTAATGTGAGAGGCCACTGCTGAGCAGTACAAGGCACCTGCTCCTTCCTAGGGCTGAGTGCACTTTATTCCAGAGAATTTCTGCCACTTGAAGGCAAGCAAAAGAGCCCTTGGAACCAAACAGCGTTTTGAAAGATCCTTTTACTTCTGCAGTAACTCTTCTTAAATATACATATTAACAGTTGTCTTGAATAATGTAAATGCTTATCCAAAAGAGAAGGAATTGCTGAGATGTGTGGGACATAATCATAGATCTGAAACAAAATCTGACTCCTGCAGCAAGCTGATATCTGCTGCACTTGTGCCCTGAGACATGGTCTAGTGTGTGACCAGAAAAAAGGTTAAACTTTTCTGCTGGCTCAGTATTTCCCTTAAAGTCCACAATAAGGAAAATATAGAAAGGGCTGCAAGATAAATGGAAAGAAATTGATTTTGTGTTTTTCTTGTATTCTTGGTGACTGTGGTTGCTGGCTGCCACTCCAACTTCTCCCAGATTTCTTTTTGTGGCTTTAAAGTAGGTTCACATAAAGCATAATTTGTATGAGGTTGTCTAAAAGTTTTCTTCTGCATTGCAGCTCTTAAACCAGAAGTTGGACAAATGTCTACAAAGACAACCAATAGCTGCAGATGAGCAGCCAGAGCAGAATCCATTTCATTCAGAATGTGGGAGTGTGGCCCAAGTCAGTGTCACACGTGGATTAAAGTGAGAGCTGGAGCTGCAGAATCCAGAGCTTGATTGGATTCTGATTTCTCCCAGGATACAAATGTTCAGCTGAGTGTTTTGGAGTTGTTTTCCAGGGTTCAGAGATTTTTTTGTGTCGTTTCTCTTCCACTCCCACACCCCTCTGGCTACAAGATCTGGTGGGTATGAGAAATAGTCACTGAACTGCTCTCATAACTAGAGTCCAGCACTTTAATTAGAGAATCTCAATTTCTTAATTATGGAAGAAACTCAGAAGCTGTAGTAATAGGGGAAAAATTCAATTAATTTTTTTTTTACTTGTACTCTTATTATTTTTCTGTGTTGAGATAGAATGGTTAAAATTGAGGTTGAGGTTTATGACCTGGTTATTCATGTGTGTGATGTTGTCTGCAGAAAGAAATGTATTTCAATCTCTTCACCTTCTTTTCCTTCTCAATTCTTGTTATCTTTCATGTTATCTTTCAGCTTTTTATTGTTGCTGCACTTAAATATTTTCTTTGACGCACATGGTCTTATAAAAGGGATATTTTTAGTCTGTTAAAAATTATGTGACCTTTTAAACACTGTATGGCAGGGAAGAAATCTGTATTTAAACATGAAAAAATGAAATGTTCTAGTATTTCAAGAAGTTGTAGCTTTGCAAAATAGAAATGAAAGCTACCTTTTTTACCTTCTGTGTAGGACTTTGAAGATGGGTTTATGCTTTCATATGTCACAAAATGAAATGGAGTGCTATGAGCCATATAATTGCCCTTCTGACACTGCATCACTTGCATGAAGATTCTCTGGTTTTTAAGTGGAGAATGTTGAAATTATTGTGAAATCCCTTATTTTTCCTAGAGCCTGCTAGATCCACAATTGCAGGAGCTTTTATCCTGTAGTGTTTGCAGCAGCAGTGGATGCAATCCTGTAAGGATGAATGCACCATGGAAGAAAGTTTCAAGAAATGAAACCAAACTTTCAGATGTTGCCTCACTCTGAGGTTGCCTTTATTGCAGCTTTTATTGAAGTCTGTCATTATGGGGCCTTAGTTACCTTTCCTAAGCAGAGACCAGTACTTGTATGACAGCCAGAGAAAGAAGGAGAATTGCAGTAAAATGAGAAAAAAACCCTTCTCAAGTCACTGATCCTTTTCAGTATAAACTCTTTGGTTACATGGAACTTTAGGCTGCACAAACTGTTTAGCAGCTGGGTTTCTTTCTCTTTTGGATTCACCTGCACCAAGCTTGAGATCTCTGTCAAAATGAGATGATGTTGATCATCATCTCTGTCCTTGCAGTCAGCTGCACTTCATTTATACACAGCACTGATCATTCAGCTGCTTTTATTTCATGACCCATTACAGAAGTTCATTGGGACATACACAAATAATATTATAGAATCAGAGATGGGCTTGGGTTGGAAGGGAACTTAAAGATCTTCTTGTTTCACCTCCAGGACACTTTCTACTAAAGCAGGTTGCTCCAAGCCCCGTCCAGCCTGGCCTGGGACACTTCCAGGGATGGGGAGGCCACCCCTTCCCTGGGCAGCACCAAAGCTGTATTTATGAATAACAATTCCATTGAACCAAATTCATTTGGCAGAAAAATAAAGCATCTTCAGATGTAACTGAATACTGAAATAATAACTGTTTTGTGTTGCAGGGTGTCCCAGAGGATTTGTTGTTTTTTTATGAACATCTCCAGAAGGGTGGGGGAGTGTTTCGAGTGAACCATTGCCTCCTGCTCTACCGGTACCATCCCCAGGCTGCGACCCACTCTGTCCTAGAGTAAGCTGTGCTTTCTAGAGAATGTAAAAGTTTTATCTTGGATCATGCTGAAATTGCATTGGGGTTTTTAATTAGGATTTTTAATATGTAATATACAAGGGTTTCATTCTCATGATTTTTCCATATGAACCATAACTTAAGAAAATATTTTTTAAATGTTACAGCTTCATTTCAAAATCAACTGTCTGGATATTTAAGAAGTAAACAGAAACTTGTAATACCAACAAAATGGTCTTTTGAAAAAAAAATAACCAGACCAAAACCAAACATTTAATCTGATAATGTGCTGCCTTTACATATATTATTTTCTTATTTTAAAGAGTCTAAACCACCTAAATCAGATAATGATGTTTGAAAAATCCCTGAGGTTGTTTAGGAGTAATTATCTCAGGTGCTTCCTTGTAAGCTGCCTTTGTTGCCTGCTGCCTTTCCTGGGCTGCTCAGCCCCTAAAGGAGGTGTTAAATTGCTGATTCCTCTACATGCTGCAAGCTGACCCAAAGCTGTTCCTTTCTCTTATGCACTGACATTAATAAAAAATTACATGAGTTGTACTGTCCTTTAGGAATCCCATGTCAGAATCACAGTGGTAATTAAGTAAACTGTTTTCTTACTGATTAATGATGTAAGTACACTTTTCAGTCAGTCCTGTTTTTATGGCTTTGTAGAGCTGACCAGTAAAACTGAACATTCCTGTGTTCATTTTGGTTGTCCATCCCTGTATTGTTGTATTGCTGTACATAGTGTAAAACAAATAAGTCCCATAAATAGCACACTCATGGTTAATGTCACTGCAGATCTTTATAAATACATATAAATGTGCATATCTGTATAAAATAATTTGGCTATGAAAAGGTCATTCAAGCAAATAGTACATATGATTTTGATTTTGCAAACAAGCATGTGATAAATTATTTTCCTTTTCATTCATGCTGAAATGTAAGGATTTTTTTCTTTTCCCTCTTTTACTGTGTGATCCTTTTGGCAGTTAGTGACCAACTTTTCAGCCACACATTATGGGATGCTAAGAACTCTTGGAAGCCTTTTGCTTCTATCTGTGGGAAAGCATCTACTTCTTGGAAATTAATTTGTTTTGAATTTACTGCAAGCTGTTGCTTATTCAGATCTCCAAGGTTGTGTGGCACAAGCACCCTGAATGACAGCATCCTGGGGGAATGTGGAAATGCTGTGAGCTGTTTCAGATGTGCAGGGTGCGTGTCCAAATTGGCGCCTTTCTTGTCTCGTTCTAAGAAATCAGGCGAGCTGCTCTTCCTCTTGGCTTCCTGCTGGTACTACTGGGGATGAGATTTGGTGTGACTTTCCAAACATGAGGTTGTGCAACAGCTCCTTGTCCTGGCTCATTCCCTTGTTTGTTGCCCAAGTTGTGAAGGGTTGCCCGGGGTTTATGTCTGGAGTCCGAAGTGTGTGTTGAGCAAAAAAGAGATAAATGGACTCATCACAAAGGTTTCAGTTTATAATTTAAATTGGTTCTTGCCTAATTTGCCTCTTGGTCATTCCACTTTATTTAATGCATGTTCTGGCTTTTCTAGAAGCTTTTTTCTTTATATGGTGTGTTTTGTTGAGCAGTTTTCTGGGGTGTTTTGCTTTTTGCCATTGGCCAGGTCATCTTTTAATTTTGAGTTAGCCTAGACCTGGATTTGGAAGTAGTAACTCATCAGCTAAATTAATATTTTGTCTGAGATCAAAATGATGTTTGTAGGAAAGTTGATTTTTTTTTTAACACTATAGGCCTAGTTTCAGTCTTAAAAACCATAGCAGGACATTTTTATACAAAGGTGCATCATTCATTCTTTTCAGCAAAGACAACAGTCGCTTGTAGCCTGTGATGGCTTCAGTTTATGTGGGTGTCTTTCAGAACTCTCCAGGGGGAAAGAAGCCTCAGTCCACTTTCAGACTTCCTAAAATATGTGTAAAACTGCTTGGCAAGTGACATTTGGTTCTTTTTTTTTCCTAGTTAGTATGTATAATTGTAAACACTCATGTGCTTTAGGTCATTTCCTATGATTAGTATCCTTCTGGAACAAATATCTGGAGTTGAGAATATCTGTGAAGCAGGAAACTAAATGTTATTTGCATTCTCCCTTACCCTGGAGGCATCAGTCTGCATTATTAAATGTTTTGGGTGCATGACAGAATCTGCATGAAGTTCAGTGTCTGTATTTAGATTTCATTAGGTGCATGCAGAAATATGAATGTTCTCACTGTCATTTCATCCAAAGTCAGTGATGGATACCTGCTGGATTTTGAGAAACTTCTCTTCAGCTAGGAATTCACAACACAAAATCCCACATATCATATCTCTTGGATCTAAATAACTTTATTTGGTGTTGTACCCTAAGGCTGTATGTACTCAGTGCTGCACAGCCACATTAAATTGATGTGAGACCATATCAGAGCTGGCTTTAGAGTGAGGAATACTAGACTAAGAAAGTCTAATGTATAATAAAAACACTTTAAAATTCATAGATTTTTATCTTGCCAAAGGGGAGAGAAAGGAACTGTATATACAACAGTACCTCACTGCGAGATGAAAGCAAGCTTGGAGTGAGATGAGCAATAAAATATTGCACTTGTCTTTAGGTAGTGCTGCTCATGAAGACAGGTGGTTGGGGCATACAGCTAATCCTTGGAGCAGTTTACAAGTTTTAAGTCAAGACAAATTTAATACATGTGGAAAATAAGGTTTGTACATTCTGCCCAGGATCAGGGCAATTCTCTTTTACACAGAAAAGGTGAAGTGCACCTTCAGTAATTCCAGATCCTCTGTGCTCAGAACGAGTATGATATTGCTCTGCAGAAATAAGCAGAATTACATAATCTATTGAAAACATCTGGTTTCAGGCACTGGCAGCTTCCAGTGTCATGTGAGTGAAGAGGAACAGGCATTAGTGTGAAACACACATTTGGCTGTTTCAGAGGTGCTCTGAGGCCGGGTCTTGGATCAGTGGTGAGCACAGGAATGCCTCCTTCATTTCCTGCACAAACATACATGGCCAAAAATAGGCAGGAGAGAGGAATAGCCTAACATATTCCTGTAGAGCTGAAATTAAGATGAGGTCAACTGCATTTTTATCTTCTACGCTTGCATTTGGCACTTCAATTAAACATGGAAACTAATGACCTCATTAGATTCTTGAAAAGTAAATGCCATTAACATTGATAGTCTCTGTCTCTCTTAATAAGCCTTTCATGAAAAATAGGCCACAATGCAAACCATGCCTCAGCTAATGACCCGTGACCTGAAGATGAACTCAGACATTAATAGAACCTATTAACAGTGTAAATGTAATAACTCAGTGGGACGATATAGTCCAGCAATTAATAAGTTCACATGAAGTTCAACAGAACAACAACAGCAAAAAAATCAGTTTATTCACCAGTATGGCCAAGGTTCAAACACAATTTATTTCTGAATTTCCTGTGGATGGTAAGGGCCTTGAATTCTGCATGCAACACTGGCTGTAAGGGATCTGCTTTTTCAGCTCTCAGTGTGATTGTGAAGTTCTCTGTTCCTCCATCTCTGGTTTATCGATCAGGTGGGGTTCACCTGTCATACAGAACTCTCTTACCCTGCCATCAATAAGAAGGCCTTGGAAGAGGCCATTCACTTGGGCAGCTCCTCTTCCTGCCTGGTGTTACCTGAGCACTGTGCTGGGCCAGCACAGGGAGAAAAGGTCAGATTTATGGATCTCTAGTATTTCTGTGGATGGCAATCGATGCCTAAAATTCCAGTACTGCTCAGGATATTGGGCTTGTATTTCTGCATTGCTCAAGTACTTGTACATCTGTCTTTGCTCTGTGGATTCACTTATGTGGCCTCACTGGGGGAAGGAGGGGAAAGGCAGTGCAGCAATATGGCGAGGTTTGACTGAGCTCAGACATTAAATCATGTTGCTTTTATTGTCACATTATCTTTCATTTCAAAATAGGAGTAGAGCAGATGTTTCTTGACTCCTGAATTCAGTCAGTAGGTCACCACACATTTTTAACAGAGCTCCATTGTTGCATTACTTGGGTGGATGGTCTGGTAATAACTACTTGGGGCTGAGGAACACACGGCGTAGTCATTCTCACCCTCTGCATGAATACCCTCGCTTCACTCCTGCAGAATTTTGGCTCCTCTTCTTCCTCCCAGGCTCCATAACTGATGAGCATTGAGGGGCCACAGCAAGTGAGATCTTAGGAAAATTATGTAAGCCTCAAGAATGACATTTTGAGTGGAAATACTTCTAATATTTGTTCTGCAAAGTTGTGACAAGAAAACGAAAGGAATGAAGAAAATAATGTTTTTCAAGACTTAGGGTCAAGAAAGAGTGTTAGGATATGGGAACAAGATTGTACAGTGAGAAGAATTTTGTCCCACCTTGTGGCTGAGAAAAATCTGAACTGAATACGGGCTTGGACATGGTACTAAAGGCTGCTGCAAGTTGCTTACTCTAATCTTTTCTGACATGGGTAGGAAAAGCCATCTTGATTTGGGGTGATGCAGAGTAATAATACCTCCTAGGTTTTGCTGGTGGCTGTGAATATGTAATAATGCATAATCTGAAAATAGCTGTGAGAATCATCTCTGAGTAGTGGTTTGTGCAACCTCTAGATCGTTTCAGGCATTTTCTTTAATTACCCTTTGCAGGTTGCTACAGCTCCTGTCTGGTGCACCTGCACTGGCTCGTGAAGGATGGGAAAATGGCATTCCCTTATCCCTGGAGGCAGGAATCCCAGTTATCTATTCTGGAAACATCAAAAAAATGTGGCAAATTAGGTGAACCGGAAACCTGAAGGGAATAACCGAAACTCTCTCCTTTGACACCTGTAAGCTCCCTTTTGCCTCAGCGTGTGGGATTGTTTGTGCAGAGTGAGTTCTCACAAAGATGAAGCCTCTGAGTGTCACTCTAAAGCTCAGTCACAAATTCTCCCCTCAGTTCTGTGTTTATCTGACATCTCAGCTTGCGCTGTTAAAAATATTTCTGGGTTCATTCAAGACTTCAAAGTGTTTGATATAACTTAATTTTTTCGTTGAAAACACACAATATGGAGGTGTGAGCTTCAAATGCTTTTCTGTGGGCATTGTCATAAGAATGCCTGGTAGTGATGCAAGCGAAAAATCCCAACTGCTTGGTATATTGGCTTTGTTTTTACAACCTACAGTACGTATTTAAGAAAGTTTTGTATTGATGTTAAGTGAAGCTGTCTGGCAATATTCTTGTGGTTGAACAACAACTCAATTAATTTGGAGTTTAATACTTTTCATACCCTTCTGTTTTGGAGTGCAGTTCTCTTACAAGCTTTCCCCACTTGCTTTTCCAGGATAACATTGATAGGTGAGATGAGTCAGTAAATCTGCTTCAGTCTGAAATCTTCATGGGTGACTAACAACATTGAGATTTGGTCTGATTGAATTTTACCTCAGCAGGGATTCCTGTGGCACAGAGGCTCTCATGGCCCAGACAGCAACCTCAAACTGTCTGGATGAACCAATCCTGCTGTGCTGGGACATCCATCTCCATGAAAATAAAAACATCTTTTGGAAGCCTGGAGGTAGATTGCAGTGTTTGCACTGCACCAAGAAATTAGTTAGAAGCTCTTTTCATGCCTTGTAAGGCTGCCTGGTTTTTTACTTTAGCTTTCTTAATGTTGCAAACTAAAGTGGAAAAGAAACTTGCCAGTGTCACTCAAGCCAACAGAACAGATTCTGAAGTTCCTTTGGAATGTAATATGGTGTTATCCTTCTGAAGTCACATTTCAAAGGAAAATCACTTTTAAAACCTTTCCATTTATGTGCAAAGCAATAATCTTCCTTTTTAGAAGCGCGCAGAAGCTCTGTAATGTCTAGTAAAGTGATCCTGGAAAAGTACTTCGCCTTCATATTTTGTTCCTTAAACTTTCCTTCTGGGAATACAGTATGCTCTCATGAACATGGAAAAAGGCAAGTGTCAAAGGATGCCAGCAGCAGTTAAAGCTTTGCAGCAGGAATGCATCTTGTGGTTGCATTAGGAGAGATTTTTGATCAAATCCAAGAATTGCTTTTTCTCCATTAGTCGAAATGCTGGTGCAGAGCCATCATCCTTGAAACTGTGGGGACATTTTATTTGTGCACGAGGTCTTTTCCAAGTTATCACACCAGGATCAGAGATGAAGTGCTGAGCAGGATCTGGCTGTGCTGAAGTGAAGTGGGGTCACTGGTTCCTATGACAGTCTTCAGAACATAACTCGGGGGTGTGAAGGAATGATGCAAATAAGCAAAAGGAAAACCCCCTTTGAAAAGTGCCTTAAATAAGGAGACATCACTAGGGGTTCCTCAGAATTTCCTGGGAAAGAAAGTTACAGCTCAAGGTGCCTTGTTCAAGAGATGTCAGTTAGGAAGATTGGTTTGTCAAATTGGGGAAATCAATTTATTCTCTCTAGGAGAGTGTTTAATAAGTCTGAAGTGGGTTCCTAGTTGATGAATATTAAATGAACGCTGGAAATAAAGCAGATGTTTTTAACAGCAAGGAGTTTTCTTAAATCCATGATAAATGGTGTAGTCTTAAATATTGCATTATAGGGTAGAACACACACACTCAAACATGAAAAAAAGCTGTAGTTGTCCAAGTGGATTTGCTAGTTGGGAGAAGTGGACCATGAACAAACTGCTTTCCTTGATAATGTTTTCTCTTCCTGAGAACCTGTCTTGAACTTGTTGAAGATGTCAGCAGATCTTCAGTATCTGAGGCTGTTGGCTGGTCCCTTGCTGTGGATGGTTCCAGAGCTGTGGGATTTGACATTTGGTATTAATGTCACCCTTGTTTACCTCAACCACTTGGCTTAATTGTGTTGTGGAAATTATCCCAAAGATGAAGACTTAAATGTGTAATTGCACACAGACATCTGCCAGTTTGTTTTTTTTCCTAAAGCATGTTTTAAAGAGTTCTATGAGGCATACTGCTTTTTTGAAGGAAAAATAATCCTACTGCTTTTTGTTCCAAGAAATGCAGTTTCTTATGAAAGTTGCCTTCAAGTAAAGGGACAGTCACATTTGTGCCATTGCCAAATAATACCTGGGAACTTTTACAGTTAAATCTCTCTTACTTGGTCTGAAATGTGTGTGTGTGCAGGTTGGTCAGTGTGAATGGTTTGTGTGTGACTGTGCAGCTCAGTGATTGCTGCTGGAGGCTGTCACTGATTCAGAGCTTTGACACCCGACGTGCTGGAGGCTTGAGCCAAATACCACACTGCACATGCATTTGTGCTGTGGGAAAGCTGGACTTCTAAATCCAGGAGATCCCAACTTCACATCAGCCAAGGAGAATGATCCCATGGGCAGATGGAACAGGAGGAGCTCAGCTTGGGTTTAGGAGATGCTTTGCCTGTGTCACTGCAGGGTTCTAGAGCAGTTCATGGTGAATATAGGTGTGGGAAGGGTTGAATTTCATTACCACAGCTGCAGCTTTTCCTATTCTTGTGATCTAGGAGGGTTCTTGAAAATACAATTGTTTAGCTACTGCTTCCTATCTATCTGAGTATTTTTTGTCTGAGAACTTCCACAGAATTTCTTTTCTGTATTTCCCTCAGAAATTTCCAGTCTAATGTTTTGATGTGATTTTTTTTTGTATTATATGATTCACTTTAGTCAGGTTTACATGTAGGTGAGTGTGTACATGTGCATATAGTCTATAATAATGCTAAAAGTTTTAGAGGGTCAAAATCTGCCCTTTTTCCACCTCTCCAGGGGAACCATCTGGAATCACCGAGTCAGGTTTCTTGAGGACAGAGTCCTGAGCTCCTGGACATCATTCACCATTTGGAATGCTGGCAAGCAAGGCAAGAAGCTCTACAGGAGTTTGTCACCAGTTAATCAGAAAAAGGTGAGCTGGAAAGTAACATTTGTACAAACCCACTTCTTCATATGCCCCTGTGATGCTTCTCATCTAACACAGCCCAATTCCATTAAGGTATTTTGTTCCCAAAGTGCTAGTTGACGAGTAATATAAACTGGGGCAATTCTCAATATTCTTGTGATGTATTTCTTTTTTTAAAATGCCATAATGTTTTATTTAGAGCTTATGGTGAGCATGGAGAGCAAGAAATGCACCATGTTCCTGCTAAGCAAAGTAGTGGGTGAGACACAGCTCAGAGTGAGTAGAGCAACTCTTTACTTGGGTTGTGTGGTACTGAACTGCCTTGTCCAGGGTCATCCATACCTGTGTAATATTTGCCCAGCTCCAAAGTGGATACTGGACATGTCCCTGGTCACTGTGACTCCCTTTGGAAAGCTTGATTGCCAAAAAAAATGGTTTGGTTTGGGCTGAATGAGTGAGAAGAAACTGCTGGACGTGACTGTCCCATTCACAGTCAGCTGAAAATGCTTCTATTTGGCAATGGCAGATATTTCTCAGGATAGATTTGTCCAAGAGTCTAAATACCTTATTTTTATAGCATTTTCTTGTGTGCAATAACTTTGTGTTAGATAAAGGCTTTAGGGCTAATGTCAAATGGCTGTTTCTTACAAAGAGCCACAGAACATTCATTTTATGGCTGCATGTGTTTTTCTTTTCTTAAGAATATGGATGGGAAGACAAAATGACAAATACATATAAAAACCTGATTAATGTTGTGCCCCTCAGACCACACACATATAAAAAAAATAGAAGACATTTGTATACATGTAGTTAAAATTACTGAATAGGCATGGGAGCCTCTCAGAGAGTAAATGTACAAAGCAAAAACAGAAATTAATTTCCTGCTTGATATTCCAGTGCCATTCCAGTGCCATCCCTCAGTCATTGCCATCACGTGGCAGTGGGTGAGCTGTATGAAAAGATATTAAATGCTATGAATCAGTTGCTTCATTCAGAGAGGGTAGACCTGTCTATTAAATATGATTTTTATCTTGGTGATGCAGTGCAGTGTGTACAAGATTTTGGGGGGTTTATGAAAATACTCTTTTTCATTACTGTTTGCTGAACACCTTTGGAATTTCACTGACTGGCTATGGCCACTGAGCTGACACTCAACAACCCTTGTACCTCTCTCTCTTGAAAATTAGGAAAATTAGAAAATAAATTCCAGGGGAAGGGATGGCAGCTTGTCTGGTAGATTTTTGAGATGTTGCAGAAAAAAAAAGACCATGTTGGTTTTGTAGTGGTGTCTCACCATCTCAGGTGTTGGGATTTTGTTTGGTTTGGTTTTCTAGCTTTTTTTGTACCAAGCCAAAATGGAAATTGGTGCTAAGACAGAGCCTCTCCCTGGCTTTGGGGTACCTCTGCCATCTCCAGGACTTCATATCCCATTCAATACACAGTGACAACTTAAAGATGTCATGCAGAGGGGATAAAAAAGGCAAGAGAAAAACAATATTGTTGGGGTTCTGCCGCTTTCCTGCCCAAGATCCCAAGCCCAGCTCCTTTCCTGGGCAATGAGCTCCATGCCCTGCTGACCTTCCCAGAACATTTGCTTTGGCACTGCTCAGCCTGGGACACTGTTCTGCTTCTCTCAGGGTTACAATTGCACACATTCCAGCCTGCTTTGGGTGCATAGTGAAATTCTGCACCGAGCATTAACCCCTGAGTTTCTGGGTTCAGCAAACCCACGTGCCAGGCGCAATTGCACAAGGCAAGTGTGGCTCAGCTTGCACATGTGCTGCAGAAAAGTGCTGTAAAATGCAGGCACAGTGCTCCTCAACAGCCTGCACAGAGGAATCAAACCATCCCCTCAGTCTGATGTGTTATCTGGAGTGTTCAGGGGCATTCTCAGTAACAAAGATAAATCACTTCAGAAAAGGACTTGTGTCGTCCTAGGTGAGATAGAGGCTTTTGGATGGTTGATTTCTGGTTAAATCAGTGTTCTCTGTAGTGATTAAAACACTAATTTTAGGTCTCTGTTCAGACTCATTATGATTGGCACTGTGACTCCCTAGCTTTCCAAAAGTGAGATCCCAAGTCTATCCATTCTCAGGACTGAAGCTTAAATAATATCCTCGTGTTTCTTATCAGTCACTGGCAAAAGGCTCTAGAAATAGGGAAACCATCTCACTTCTCCAAGAGATATTAAAAGGATTATGCTGCTGGGGTTTCAGAAAATAAATTAATATCATTTGCAGTGGGTAATTCATGTCAGTTTTCATTTAATTCCAAATAACAGTAAAAGGCCAGTAGAGAAACTCCATATTCTACTTTTCCTCAAAAATCCTTCAGGTATTTTGTGACTAATCTGCAACTCTTGCCAAAGACTCTAAAATCCCATATGAACAAAGGTTGTAAATAGTTGTTGCTTCATCCTTTCCAGTCCTGAAAAAAATAAAATGCTTTTCCTGTCTCGCTCTTTACAACCAACTTAACAAGATTTAAGCTTTTCATATATTCTGTTAGTTATGAGAACACCAGAGATTTAGTATCAGTTTGAATCTGCAAGTGGAATCTCAGGTTGTCTTGTAGATAAATGGAGACCCTGAGATATGACTTCATCAATTATGTAAATTAGACACCTTTAAAACACAATTACAAAAGCTCCTTAGGGCAAAAGATGATGTATTACCTCTATTTAATTTCCATTTTCTCCTCTTGAAGGTCCAGTTGTGTAAAACTGGATCTTAAAAGGTCCAATACCCTTGAAATGCAGGTAACATTGCCAAAATCAGCTGTATAATTTAACTAAGACTTAACTAAATATATGTATGTTTTATTTATTAATTTATTATGACAATTATATTCTATCATTTAATTATTATATACCTATAATCATAATGACAATTACAGTTTGTTTCTATATATAAAAATCTATTAAAGTATAAAGCCAACTAAGTTTAGACAGAATATAGCTCTCTAAACTTAATTTTGATTGGTTTTATACTTAAAGTCAGTTTAGGCTCCTGAAAACTTCACCTATGCTCTGTTTGACTGCATACTTTTATTGAGATGCAGAATTTCATCAGATGTCCTGACTGACTTTGGCTGGACTGTGGAGTCACTCCAGGGCTGTTTTCTCAATTGGCACCAAGTACCTGTGGAAAATTTGGGACACATACTCCTAGGATAAATAATAACCCCTCCCTAAAAAAAAAATCCTACTACATACACCTTGTATTTTGTAATTCTGTAACAAACCTGGACTCAATTAAATACTCAAGAAGATAATTAAATAAGTTGAACTGTCAGGCTTAGGGTGTGTAAGAAAACATCTTTTTCAAAAAAATGAATGTTTCTAGTATTTTTAGAACCTGGTAAACAAAGCAATTGCATTTCTAATGCTGACAGGGTCTTTGTGGGATGTTTGAAAAGCCCAGCTCTGCCCTGTGCCAAAGAGCATTGTTTCTTAGAAAACAAAATTCAGGCAATTCCAGGAAACAGCAGTCTGTCTATGTTCATACTCACTAACAAATTATTACTTTAGTTTGTTTGGAAAACAGTGTGAGTGTGAATTATGGTTATGTTAAAAGAGAAAAGGACACCTCAGCAATTCTCCCTCTTCCCTCAGCCTTCTGTATGGTGAATATTAAAATGATGCTTTGTCTCCAAAGGAGTCAGGCAAAAATCCAAGGCTCAGTATTTTTACTAAACAGCAACACACGAAAAAAATTATTCCACTAGTAGGGTTTTTTTATTAATTAATTACCATGATCTCAGTATTCTTAGGGAAATTCTGCTTCCTGGCTGTCCCCTTCTTGATTCACACTGCTGACAGTGGTTCAGTATTAGCATTTCTGCAAGAATGAAGTCAAACAGACCTTTTTTTGTTTAAAACACATCCGTTGTGTCTACAATTTGCAGCTGAAGATGGAAACCAAATGTTTTTGGGATGCTCCATGTGCCTGGAGGGTTTCTGAGCTGTCCTGTCTGCTCTTTTATTCTCCATCAAACTTGAGCTAAAAGGAGAACTTAAGCATTACCATTTTGTGTCATTTCCGATGGCTGCAAATAGCGTTCCAGTGGCTCATGGAAAAGGAGCGGAAAGGACCAAGCAAGCATCAGCTCATTGTGCTGGAGACAGTGCTTGTACACAGCCAGGCCATGCCATTCCTCTGTGACAGCCCTGTCTGCTGGTGGCAAACAGAAAAAGTATTTTGAAGGCCCTTTTTCCATTTCCAAAATCATCCATTGGTTTCCCTTTGCCTTTTTCCAAGAGCAGCATCACCAAACCTTGTGTTTCAGCTCTGGTCCTTCAGCTCACTCTCATAGCCAAGGAATGTTCAAGTTTTGTAGCATTTTAACCATTTTAAAAGTTATCAGAGCCCAGAGTGGGGACAAGGAAAGCAAAGAAACATGAATAAAGGGGAGAATATTGCACTCAACAGTGGAATAGCAATGTGAAAGCAAGTTAGCCTCCAGAACAAGGAGAGAAATGAAATTTGAAAGTTTCAGTTAAATCCAGGTATAAAACACCCTAAAATGACATGGGGTAAATCGAGGCTTCATTTTGGACTACAGTGAATACTTCTTGCCCAGGAAATCTCCCTGCTTTTTCCATGTGTTTTTTTGCAAGCTCTGTTTTGTCAGCACAGAGCTGTGCACACCCAAACCCTGGCATCACTCAGATTTACTCTGTAGGGATGAGTCTCTGGCACTGAGGTCCCACACCTATGAAGGCAGGTGTATGTTGTACATAATAAGGGAAATATTTTATGCCCAATGTTTAGCAGCTTATTTTGCATGTTGGATTTTGGTGTTAAAATTCTCCAGTGACTTTGTTGTGGATATGTGCAAGAGGGGGAAGCTGCTGCTATTTTTAGTGGAATGGTGTCTAAATGGAATAATGGAAAGCATTCTTGGCACTTAAAGATATGCACAGCTTCTGTCCTGGCTGTAGTGCTAAAGAGGTGAAATAAAAGCAGGTCCTGATACAGAAAATCACTCAGATTGTGACTGGAGCTTGCTGGTTCCATGTCATGGCAGAAGCTGTTTATGCCTCTGTGTGTCTCTTGTCCTGTTTGCCATTAGCTGTATCTCTTTTAACTTGCATTGTAATGCTTTCAGTTACTTTGTTTTGACATGAATGGCCAAAATTGATTTTGCTTTTGCAGAGATGTATATTAACATGCTCCCAGGGCTTTCTACAAGCTTCAATGAAAGAATTATAAATAGAAGAATTAACAGGGTTCACTAGAAGTTTAAAACAGATGGGGGATTGCATGAGATGTGGAGGGAATGCTGCAGGGAAGATCTGCTCAGTAGGATTTTATAGGGTTTGCAGGTTGTCTCTTTGAAGGTGACTCTGAGAAGACCTGCTGATGTTATGATGAGGGAGAAGTCACAGTGTGCAGGTGACCATTTATTGAAAGGGTTTTCCAGTTTTCTGTCAGGTTCTACTCAGTTATTCACTCTCCCATGTGAAACTTGCCTCTCATGCCCTTCCAGCTCAAACAGACCTTGAGAATGTGCTGATTACTGGTTGTTGTTACAGACCCAAACCAAACCACAGGTGAAAATAAGATGGGGAAATAAAATCCTGTGAAGATCTTTCACCATAAAAGGACATCATTAAGGTGATGAAAACATTCAGTTTTTCCATTATGAAATTTTCCATGATGAAATCATTCAGTTTTTCCATTATGAAATCTGAGTGGAATGGGAAGTGTGAGGAAACATTCTCTGCAGTAGCCAACCAGTCACACAGGAAACAAACAATTGAATTGTTGTGTAATCACAGCAGAGCTCAAACAGGCAGGTAGTCCCATCTGCACCCCAAGGCACTCTTCTGTCATTCCTGGTCCTTCAGTGACTTCCCAGGTTGTGCCTAGAGGAGGATCTGCTGCCCATTAATCTCCTTTTCCCCAGGGAGGTCTGATAGCCCCAGCCTGGCTCTGCAGAGCCCCTGTGTTTATTAGGAAGAGCCAGCCAGAGAAGGGCTTTTATCTCCCTCAAACGTGTCTTCCCCAGCAGAGGTTGTTTCTGAGTAAATCTCTTATCTTTTGAGCTTTGTAAACTTTCTCTTACGAGGGAAAAGGCAATTTCTCCTTTTCCCCTTACACCACTGTTAATGGAAGTTGCAATCCATATTTATAAAAATTACAATAGTTCCATAGCTTGCTTCTAGCAGATGCCCAGCTGTCTCCTCCAGTTTTGAGCTTAGAAAATTAGCAGTGTCCTTTGGAAATTTTGTAAGTGTGCAGATTTTTATACAAGTGATGTTCAAAACAAAAACATGTAATAATTAATATATTTTAGTAGCACTGAAATGTGATCTGAGGACTCAGTGGTGTCTTACTGTCAGAGGTATTGCCAAAGAGTAATTTTGCTAAAAGGAGAGGGGAGGAAAAAAGCAAATTGAAACTCCTTTATGGCTTTATAATTCATGGTTTCTCACAGGGAGGCAGGAGTTCATGTGTGGATAGATGTTCTTCATAAAAGCTACAAGAAAGAAGCCCATTAATGCAGGAAAATAAATAGGTGTCTCTGGGTTTATCCTGATAGTGTATAAAGTAAATAACTCCCATAAGCCTGATGCCCTGACTTCTCCTTATAGGATAAACAACTGTGCCTAAGTCCTGTATTTAGACTCCAAACATAGCTTTGCTTTAATTGGAAAATAAATAGTGTGTGTCAGAAAAATAGTTGACTTACATTTTGGCCACCCACATGGTGTGCAGCCTGCAGAGAAATCCCCCATTCAAGTCTGACCTGTTTTATACTACTGTAAATACCAGATCTAAGCTGCCTGAATCCATTGAGAATTACACAGGAAAATACCTCAGTGATAACAAAAAACGGTTTGAGCTCTTTCCATCTTCCAAGGGAAATTTGTCACAAACTCACCTGTGTTATTTTGTTCACAGAGGGGTTTTGTGTGGAGGGGTTCTGGGGGCTGGGGAGTCACTGTGGAAAAGGACAGAGCTTTCTACACCCAGAAATTTGGGTGATGGCCCAGGCTGAGAGGGAGGATTAGAATTAATGGCAATGTAATGATACAAGAAGTGTCTTTGGAGAGAGACTGTTTACAAGGGGATATTGTGACAGGACAAGAAGAAATGGTTTTAAACTGACAGAAGTTGAGATTGGTTATTAGGGAGAGATTGATTCATACTGAGAGGTCCAGGCACCAGTCAGGAGTTTCTGTTAACTGGGTTATAACACACTGAGGGTGAACAGTGAGACTTTCCAGCACAGATCTTGCAGCTGAATTCTCAGTTACTGACAGAGAAGTGTACATAGAATTTCACTTTACCTTGTGTCATAAGTTTTGGTAGTTTATTTTGGGTTTTATTATCTATAAGAGCATAAGCAGCTCCAAAAATAACTTCATTCATTGGAAGGTAAGTCAGCATATTGGATTGTATTTGTTCCTAGAACTGTTGGGTTGACACTGAAGGCATATCCTGCTAAATATTGTTTATTGGGATCACAGCTTCCAGGACAGTAAATCACAAGTGATAGAACTGAGATTTGCTGAATATTGGAGAATTTTTAAGGTGGTTAGCACAGAATAAAGACAATACAGCCAGGGAACTTCTCTTCCCACAGTGACTTCTACTGGTTCCCTTCATATACACACACATATTTATATATCTGTGTGTGTATGTACACATCCACAGCATCTGATTTTCCAGCTACAACAAAGCATTGCAGTGGGCATGGAAATAGGGTGTAAAGTGTATTAATGTGTGAAGGAGCTGTTTGTGTGTGTTAATCTAACCCAGCTGCACCAGCCACAAACACCTTGTACAATATCCAGGACCTTCCTGAATTCCTCCTTCCTTTCTATTTCCATTCCAGTGCTGACACAGGGTTAATGTCCTTAATGCAATCCCTGCATCTGGATCACCCAGAGCAAATTCTGGATGTGCCCAGGATGATTCCTCACTCACACAGCCCCACTGTGGAAATTCCACATTTCCTTAACATTCTTCCTCTGGTGCCTGTTTTCAAGCAACCTCTTCTCCAGGTCTCAGTGTGTCCCTCTAAGGGGTTCCAAGGACTGTCCCTGCCCACCCTCTCCAGTTTATCAGCTCATTTCCCTCATTGCTCTGGACACTGGTGCTTATTTGCAGTCCCTTGATACTTTTGTTTGCATTCTCTTGCCACTGCTGTTTAATAAAGGAAGTGATATTATGGTATTAGGAAAATAGTGTTTCCCTCTGCACAAACAGAATGAGGTCACTTTAGGTAAAAGAAAACCATCTTAATCACAGGAAGAAAATGTGTGAGAGAGATTTTAGACACGGAAAGCAAGCCAGCCTTTTCAGCCTTCTCTAACTTAATAAATTAATAAACAGCTGTTTGGCTTTTCAGATTTTCTCAGCAGTAAGTGTTGTTAATCAATTTTTAATGGAGCAATTAAAAAGATATGAAAGCTGCTATCCAGCTTTCACCAGAATAATTGATTCTGTACAACCTTAACTATCTCAACTGTTCTGTTTCAGCATAAAAGCTCCATGTAGGTAATATGAATAGATCCAACAGAAGTCAGGAAAACATAGTCATGTTTATTTTAAAAAGTCCTCCAAAATGTTCCTGGCAACCTAGTGGCTCAAAAATAAGGCCACTGTGTATTTTAGATGGCAGACATTTATTCTGCCTGCATATTTATGAGGAATGCAAATAAAAACTCATCTGAAATATGTGGCACCTAGTGCTGCAAATAATGATTTCATAACTCTAGTAAGAATAAGCAAAGCAAAGCGAAGCAGTCATTATTTGTGTTTAAACATCAGATCTGCTGAACTTTTCAGTTGAAGAATTCAAGTCCATAGCCACAGGAATTCCCAAATTTGGTGTGCTGTGCCCTGCCATTGAGGCTGGTATTGCAGAGCACCCAAAGCAGTGGTGCAGCACCACGGGCCTGGGCTGTCTGGGGGTACATTCCATGCTTGGGGTGGGCAGGAAGAGAGGGGTTTTTATTCCATCTCATCTTGGGTTTTAGTTGAAGTGCCAAAATGAGGAGACTGGTGTCTGGGTTGAGTTTACTCCCTGAGGATGGGGTTGGTGGTGCTCCCCTATGCAGTCAGTGGCTTAGATCAGAGTGTGTTCATAGACAACTGCAGAATTTTCTCGACTCCTTAAGATACACCCAGAAAGGATTTAATAAGGGTTTAAGCTCCAAAGGAGGACCAGGGTGCTTTGCCCTACTCCTGTGTCCATTCCCATGCCTGCAGCTTTGCTCACAGAGATCCATTACAGGTGAAATGCTGCTATTGAAATATTCTGCTTCTGTTTTCCAGGTAACTGCATTTTGTGATGTCGATGAAAAGAAAATAACAAAAGGATTCTACACTTATGAAGAATCTGAGGTGAGTTGTAACCACTCTTGCATTCTTTATTGTGATCTAGAAGTGTCCTGGGGAATGTGATGAAGGAATTTGTCACTGATCTTGTATGTTGTGTAGCAGCTCATTTTGATAAAGAGGCTGTGACAGAAGATTGCAGGGCAGGGAATGGACACTGGAATGCAAACTGGAGCCAGGACTGTCAGCCTCACACTCAGTGAAGTCAGTTCAGAAAGACAAAAATACTTATTCTGAAAGGATTCTGATGATGGTGTAAAACAGTCTTCACTGACAGGTTTGTCTTCTAAATGGGAGTAGAATTTGGTTCATGGTGGATAATGGGAAGGAACCTTCAAAATTAAAAGTTTTCTAGCAAGTTATCATGTGAATCAAATTACCCTGAGTTTGCCAGATCCTTGTATCTGATGGGAGTGGGACTGAGGGAAGGAGGGAGAGGAGGGCCCCTCCTCAGGTACAGCTTGTGCTTAGCCTGGAGTGGCTGTACAGTTCTACACTGGAACAACACTGAGTGCTTTGAGCTGCATGAAAGCAGCTGGGAGTCAGCATTTCAGCCTGGAACACTGAGGACTCACTGCCTAGCAGTTCAGTGATACTGTCAGTGTGATTGACACAGATCCTAAAACAAACCCATTTTTTCACATCAGTTGTAAAGAAGATTGTACTGCAACTGTTGTGAATCATTAGAAAATCCTGCAGCTTGGATCCGTGGTGAAGTCCCAGTTGAGCATAAGCCCTTTAACAGCTCCCAGCAGGAGGGGAAGATCCTCCTCTGTCTCTGCTCTTGTGCCTGCTCTGATGCTGTCTGAGGGCACAGGAACTGATGCAGCTCACTAAAATGGCAAAAAATTAACCAAAAAAAAGAGAAGGAACATAGTTTGTTATGGACAGGCTATTGAAGCTGCATACCTTGCCATCAGACCAAAGAGGGAATTGTTTGGGAAGGGGCTGGAAGCAGAACTTGGAGGTGAGGAGGAAGCAGTGGAGCAGTGAGACCTGGAGCAGAGAGCTCCAAATTCAGATTTAGTGTAACTTCACACAATTCACTGAAATGTGACGGGCACTGAAACAACGGGCAGACAATGAGTAAGGTCTCTTTAGCACCATGGCTCAACATATTTTTTTCCCCTTTTAGAGTTTAGCAGCTCCTAAAACCAAGCTAGCAAGTAACCTGAGTGCTTCTGTACTTCTTCCCTTCTTCCTGCAGGAGAGACCAAAACCAAAAATTCCTGTGTGTCACTTCAGGGACGCGACTCCGCCCTTCGTGATCTGCGTGAAGCTGGTGAGTTCCACCTTTGGCTCCATCTGCAGGAGCACCATTTGCTCCTTGGCAAAATGAGTTTCTATTTAATGTAAGTGCCCTTCCCCAGAAGCTTTTGCTGTATAGTTGAATGGCTTTTTTAATCAAACTGATTGTGCAGGGTATTTTGGGATTTAAATCAGCAGTATTAGGTAAAATTAATAAGAAAAGGGACAGCTTCTGTGAAGGAGCTGGATCTGTTGTACTTCCTTGCCCAATACCAAATACACCCCAATGAGCACATGCACTCAGTCTCCTTTGGGCCAAGTGTCTTGCAGCCCCATGTATGGCAAAGGCTTTGTTTTTAAATCAGACCTTAAAAGCCATTTTGTTTGGCCCTGCCAGTTCTGAAGCATCTTCTGTATCTGACTGTGGTAACTTATTTCAACTGGTTTAATTGCCCTGATAATATAATTAGAAGATGATAACCAGCAGTTCTTCTGTCGTTATAACACAGCAGCTTTAAAACAGCAAATAGATTGCAGTGGTGAGCACAAATAAAAACCCCTCTGACAGCAACTAAAGCCTGCAGCTCCACACAACACTGACATTCTAACACTGTGCTGGATCTCTCCAGAGATGGATCAGCTGAATCTCCTCTCCTCTGGTACAATCTGCTTTTAACTTGGCACTCCCAACCTCATGATCAGCTCTGAGCTCATAACCCTGGGTTGTAAAGCAGACTGAGAGTGCCTCAGGGCATTAGTGTGTACTGTTGGTTGATAAACTCTTGGATCAGCAAGTACTATTACAACTAATTTAATTTTTCATACTGCATATAACAGTGGGTGGAAGTCCCCAGACAAAACATCTGTGCAACCTGTTCTAAAGCACATTTAATCTGTGAAGCCCTTACAATGAGACTATTATACAACATCTTGTCTGGGATTTCAGACTATTTTTCCCCTCATGGCCACTGAGCATTTTCTGCTTGCTTATTCTTTACCAACCTAAATTCATCACCATTTTCTGAAGAAGGAAGCGTGCTTTTAGGGGCTTTATTGGCTTTTATTTTGCTTTTCATGGTAGGGGATTATTTTTCCTTTTGATACAGACAAAACCTGCATGTTTCTGTGCAGCTCTAAGAGGGTGATTTTGGAGATTAGGTGTGTTTATTAAGTGGGTTGTTTACAAGAAGTGACTCTGTTGGCCATGTACTTGGAGCAGCTTTGGCTCATTTATTTTTTCAGGCAGTTCCTCCCTTGTGAACACTGACATGGCTTTGGTAGCAGAGCAAATCCTTCTGGAAGACGCAGGCATCCTCTGATCTTTGCTCAGTTTGCATTTTATAATGGCTTCACAGACAGCTGGAGCTGGAATTCTGCTCTGTGTGTGAGTTTTTGCTGAAGAGAATGGAAGTGTGGCTTTAGCTGCTCAGAGCAGCCTGGCCCTGCAGGGCCACTTCACCCAAGGGTTTGTGCTCAGTGTTTGCTCTCGCTTGGAGGTAAAAGCAAAATGCTTAGAAATGCTGCATTGTGCCCTGGCTTGGCTTGGATTCCAGTGGCTGGAAATGAAAGGGATTTGTATTTTTCTGTCACAGCAATTAAATTAGTTTGATTGTATAAAGTTTTCAGAAAATTTGGGGTTAGATCTCTTATTGTACAGCCCTGCCTGGTTTTTCCTGTGCTCTCAGAATGAAAGATTTGTCTTTAACTTTCCCACTTAATTTAGCATCTGGTCTCTTATGGTTTTTTTTAACCCCTCTATAAAGGAGGTTCTTTTCTCCAATGCCTTCAATTCCAGTTTCAGTGGGACTCCATTTCTGTAACTTCCCATCCTAAACATTCACAGTTAAAACTTCACTCCTGCTGTTCTGGGCCAACCACACAAACACAAGCAACTACTTTATCCCCCACCTGTGGTGCTGTTAGTGTTAGTTTTGAGGGGGTTTTTTTTGGTGACATTCCTTAGGATTAGTAATTAAAGATTCCAGGAAGAACCCAGTGCTCAGGAATACTGAAGTTGCCCTGTTTATTTAATGACATCACTGAGGTTGCTCATGGACCAAATGCACCCAGTTCCTCTCCTGGTAACTTGACTGGGGCTCAAAAGGAAACACCTTTAACTCTGCAGAGTACTCCATCTGCTTGATGAAGGGCTCGTTTTATCAGAAAACTTAATCAGTGCTCAAAATCCACCCAAACCACTTCTTCTGTCCAACTCACTCCCTTGGTCCATTTTCTGCCAATGTCTGAGTTAGCAAGTACAAGAGCAGAGCTGGGCTGAGCAGCCCCTGTGTGCTCCAGAGCAGCACAGCAGAGCTGAGGAGTTGTCTGATATCCCTCCACACTGATTTGAACACTAACTTTCCCCCATATCCTGAATTTTTGAGTAGAAACGTTCCTGAGCCTTGGTTTACTTGTTTAGTTCTGCAAACGGGACTTTCTCTGTGGCCTAAAGAATCAGTAACCCAAACCTGTTACATCCTGGAATGAGCTTGATCTCATTTTCTTGTTCTTCCCTGGCAGGACTTGACAGGTGGAGCCTTTGAAACAAACCTGGACACGCTGAACCTGAAGGAAGGGATGGATTATTATCACTTTAACTGAACCAAGGTGAGGCAGTGCTACTGAAGTGTGCTGCTCTCTGTGGAGCTGGGTGCAGGAAGACCAAATTCTTCAGGGGTTTAGAACTTTTCAGTCATTTGTGCTTTGTTTCATCTTTGGGCTGAGTAACCCCTTTGTAAGGGAGGTCATGGTTACACCAGGGTAATGCTGTGTGCTCAGTTCTGCTGTTGCACATCACTCAGTTTGACTGATAAATTGTGTTTCTGATTTAAACACCCACCAAGCACAGGCCCCTGGGTTACCAGAGCACTGTTAGCACAGGGAAGCCGCAGGCAAAGCCTGGAGCTCTGTAAGTGCAGAGAGTTTTGTGTCACACACTGCTTGGAGCCCTCAGGGAGCTGCTGGTGTTTCCCAGGGCTCTGCAGAGGGCCAGGGCTGGCTCAAAGGGAGCATCCTCAGCTTTGGGGCTGTGTCTGTGGCAGCACCTGGCACCCAGGTGAGCCCTTGTGCAGCTCCTCACCATCTCCACTGCACCTTGCCCTGCTGGAATACTCAGGCTGTGCCAGCACAGCTTGTGCTGCTCTTCCAGCAGGGTTTAACTTCACAACCCAAAATCTCTCAAGAATGTTCTAGGAAGTTCCCTTTGAGTGGCACTGTAGCAGCCCAGGGGCTGTGGGTGAAGGAACATTTCCTCCTGGGGTGTGTGCAGCTCATGGCCAGTATCAGCTTTGCTCATGGGAGTTCAGAACCACTTGATCAACAGTGAAGAACTCTGAACCGCTAATTCCAGCTGCCAGTCCAGCTTGCAAGAATCCTTAAGAAGTATTGAATAATCTCATTTATAGTTACTTTCTTCAAAACCAAACAGAATCTGAGCCAGCCAGGTTGGAGCATTGGAAGTGAACACCTGCAGTTTGCAGCTTTTACTTCACAGAGAAACTGGCTTGGTTTTAGCTTCTCTCCCTGAATTTTTCCTTCCTTTCAAATTTGTAGAGATGTGTCTATATATACACATAGCCACTCTTCAAGTGTTGGGATAGTGGGATTTAATTACAGCCATAAAATAACAGTGCAATTACAATATCATTTGGCCTCCCCATCGCACTGATCTCACTAAAGATCAATTTTGGAGCTATTTCATTTTGTAGGGGCTAAGACATGAGCTGGATTCCTGACAACTCTTTGAAGAACTGACTCATCTTCAAAACTGAGTTTACCACAAAAACAATTTGTCTGAATTAGTTACATAAAGAGTTGTTATGAGAGGCTTTGACAGCAGCTGAAGTGAAACCTGGGTTTTTTTGTTTGACTATGACATAGGACTGCCAGACTTTTCCATGGGGACACTTGATGCTCAGGATGATCTCAGTATCACTGAGTGTTGCCATTCTCACCTCTGAAAAATAAATCTTGAAGAGCCCAGTGCAGCAGGTCAGGTTTAATTCTTGGTGTGTGTACAAGCACAGGCTCTGTTCAGCCAGGGAAGTACAAACCACTGACACCAAACCACAGGTCAGTGTGACAGAGCATGACAAGAACCTGCCAGACAGCAACATTAAAAACTGAAAACACGGAATTTTAGTTGTCTTCCTGTGGCACATCTGTTACTGCAGACAGGCTCTGCCTCTCCTGTCCAGCAGTGCAGTCCTCAGCTCTGCTGAGATCCAGCATGTGGGGCTGCCACAGCTCAGCCTCTTCCCATCCTGGCAGCACAGGACCCACGAGCTCCAGCACAGCCCAGCAGCCAGGGCCTGCTGCTCCTCATGCTGAACTCTGCCAGACAGAAAGGAAAAGGACAGGTCACAGGGAGCAGGCATCACTGCCCTGGCACTGTCCCAGCCAAGTATTAACTAACCTGAGCAGAAAAGAAAATACAAAGCTGTAATATTTAGTCCTTTTAACACCATGGTTTGAACTACATTCCAGCAAGTTTTATTTGTACAAAATTTAAAGGAGTAGAAAGTGTTGATTTCGGCTCAAGCCAACTTCATTCACCTTTTTACGCTGCCATGCTTGGCCTCCTCTCTGGCTTCTCCCACTTGTGCTGAGCTGAATGCTGGGCACTGCTGGGAGCAGCACTGGGGACAAGGGGACATGGGGACAGCTGGGACAGCCCCTCCCCTTCAGTGGCACCCTGAGCTGCATGCTCAGCTCTGTGCTCGGAGTTACACTCACTGTTTGCTTCTGTTCAGGGGAGCAAGAGGTAAGGTCCCAAACTGAGCACCAAACATCCAGATCCCACCTGTACCAGCTCCAGAGATACATGGATGTGTGCTTGGATATTTCTCATTATTCTCTTTATCCTAGAGACAGTTTTCTCCTAAAGTATGTCTTCTCTCAGCCTTCAATAACTAAGGATTAAAATAAGGAGTTTTTTGAGATCAGAGAGTTCACCTTGTAAGATCTCCTATTTTGAGCATAACCTTCCTATTACTTGATTAGAAAACCTTTAAATGCAACACTCAGGTCAGTTTTTGTTCTAAAAACAACTCCTTGACTGGACAGGAGGTTCAGATTCTTGTTTTCCAGAATTATAGAAATGTTAGCTGAGGGTTCTTAAAATTGTACTAAAAGCAGATGGTAAAAACTGGAAAATGAGTGAAGAAACTGCTATGAGGCAGCAGGAGGTCTTTGAAGGGTATTCACAGTGTCTTAAGTATGAGTCTTTAAAGAAAGATAAATATTTATATATACACTGTAACACATATTCTTTAAAACACTAAAAACTTCTTCTAGAACCCCTACCAAAGCAGAAAGTTCTGTACTTCTGAAATACTGAGCTGGGTGGGCATGTCCAAACTATCTAAAAATATACATTCTATATACATATATTTATATATACTTTATGGTTTTGTCTGCTATTCATCCACAGAGGCAGTGCTGCAGTGCTGTGGTTTGCACACCACCTCCTGTCATCATCCTGCTGTTGAAATGGAGAAGTTCCTGTCTCTTCCCTTTCCCCAGGAAGGGCAGAGGAGCACTGGCTGCACATCTGTGTCTGGAATGTGGCGCTGCCAGCCTGGAATGCTCTCTGGAATGAGGCTGGAAGGGCCCCAGGCAGCAGCTCCAGCCATCCCACATGTTCTGCAGCTGGCTGGGAACATCCTCAGGGCCACCTCCATGAACCAAGCAGCCCGTGGGGCACATTCCCAGCTCACCTTGGGCACCAGCTGGGGTCTGGGCACTTTCATGAGGTCACAGAGGCAGTTGCGTCTCTCCCTCACCACGGGCAGCTCTGCTTCCCTGGGAGAGCAAAAATTGTTTCCAGTGAATTCAGACACATCCACACAAAGTCCCTAAGTGATCCATGCCACCCCTGCATCACAATGGGTGTGTCCTTTCGTGCACATTTCAAACTGCAGGAGTTTTTGTTGTGTCACATGTGAAGACTAATGGACCATTTTTGTACCACCCTAAGTCAGATAAACCACAACTACACACCAGATCTGCCCCAGGTAACCAATGGCTAATAAAATGTCCAAGACTATTCTTTTATGGAGTTTTATATTTAAAAACCCCACTTATTTGATTGGAAGTTCATTTAATTTAGTCTCCAAAGTTACTGGATTTGGAGAAGACTCTCCCATCCCCTCCACAGAGAAAAAGCAAAAAAGGGCAAGTTATAAATAACTTCAACCTTTTTTTTTCACACCTTGGACAATTTGTCTTATTTATTACTGGAAACTTTCCTGTGGCTAAACAAAATGTATTATTTACAGAGTAATTTGCTTAAACTCTGCATGACACAATTGTATGATACAGTCTCTGGAGTCCCAACAAGGAAAATATGTGTATTGCAGTAATTACTATATTCCTTCAAATTCTCATTTGGCTTCCTGCTGCTAATACTTAGGGTAATTCAGAATTTAAACTGATTATTTTAGCACTGGGAGAGCTTGAGGAAAACAAGCAGCTCACTGTGACACTCAGCAACAAATTCAAATTTCTTTTTCTGTGAACAGCTCAAATCTACCAAGATAAAACAATGAAGTTTTGAGTAAACGAGCTCTTTGTCTTTCATCTCAGAGCAATGGCCATAGTGCAGCAGGGTACTCAGGGCTTGCTCCAAGCCACAATAAGCCAGGCACACCCTAAAAATGACAGGGTGAAAACAGAATATTCATCTTTCTGGAGCATTTTTCTGGGGAAGTGTTTTGCTTTGATTTAGGAAGCCAGTTGTTTATGAGCAGAGCTGAACTGCAACTGCTTTTCCTGTACCACTGTGACTGTTGGCCCTGGAACCATCCCTTGGTGACAGCACTCAGCTCATCCTGCTGCAGTGTCAGCTAACAAATTCCTTCTGCAATTCCTGAGCAAGCTGCTCTTAAATGCAGGTTTCCTAATGGAGCTCTGAGTCACACCCAACACAATCCTAAACTTCCCCGTGCAGTTAAACAAGGCAGAACTGCTGGCAACCACTCCTTCAAACCTGAGACTCTTGTTCTAATTTTGCACTGGAAAATTCAGAAAAAGAGCAGCAGCCACCCCTCCTAATGATAAACTCAGCTTTCTTTTCACAAATACAACGTTCTTTAAGCTCAAGCACAGAAATAAACTGGAAACGACATAAAAGTCAAACAGTGTAACATGCAGTCTGCAACTCTGTACCTTAAGGTGTATTTGTTCTTTGAGCTTATCTGGGATGAATTTATTTCCATAAAATGTCAATGAAGACAAAAACCATTTAATGTCATGACTAAATAAATTATTTATTTTTCTACATTTGCCTGTTCTCTGTGACTGCTGTTGGGGGCAGCAGCCCCATGGCCCTGGTCTGTGACAAGGAAAAATGTTTACAAGGCAGCAAAACTAATTAATTATTATCTTAAAATTCTGTGTTTTCCCACATCTCCCAGGCATGCAGCCTTTTATCAACCTGCCCAGGTGATGATAATGCCCAATGCTAGAAATTGCAAAAAGGGGAAAATCCGGTGCCAAAATGCTGGTTCCCTGCTCCTGTCACTGCAGAGGTGCTCATGGAATGATTCCTTTGCTCTAAAAGTCACTGGATCATGCTCATGCAGAACAGGACCCTCTTCCCCTGCCTCTGGAAGAAGGTAACAGTACAGGTAAGAGCAGGTAAAAAAATTAATTACATTCTGTGAAGGGGTTGTTTAATTCATGCCATCCCATGCCTGGGAAACATCTAAACTGCTCCAATTCCAAATCTTTGCTTGAATACAACGCTTGTAGCATGTTGAGTAATTACATTTCATGGGAGATTTGAGCTGTTCTGCTAATTCTGTTGTTTTCCAGCTTGCAGAGATCCTTCCTTTCCCCAGATCCTGCCAGTGCTCATAAATGCCAAGAAACTGTCTGTACAGTTGAAGTTTGACTGTTTGCACAGCCCAGTCTCTGGTTCATGGAAAACTTCCAAGATTTCCTCCCTTTTTATGTTGTTAGAAAAATATGGGTATTTTACTTTATCTAATGGTGATTTTATACATCCCCCTCCTGCCAGTGGGCCAGTATCCTGGAGAGTTCTTTAGGGCAGAGGAATTCCTTGCAGCAGTGCTTTCATGGCTGGAAGCAATAAAGAGCTGAAGCCAGGCCATCACTTCTTACACTTCCTCCCCCCAGCTCTCAAAGGCACTGAGCGTTGTTAACTCCAGGGCCCAGGGCTTGTTTTGGGGCAGCCCTGCACTCACCAGTTGGTGTCACTGAGGATGGCCATGGCCTGCTCCACGATGGCCGGGTCCCCCACGTCACTGTAGGTGAGCAGCATCTCGTACACCTGGCTGGCCGTGGTCTTCCGGATCTGTGCGAGGGACAGAGTCAGCAGAGCCAGAGGCAGAGCCAGAGAGAGAGGCACAGCCACAGCCACAGAGGCTGTTGAACTGCAAGGGACCCCCAGGGATCACCCAGCCCAGCTCCTGGCCCTGCACAGGACCATCCCCAGCAGTCACACCCTGTGCATCCCTGGCAGCCTCAGCCTGTGCTCATTTCCTGGGGAGTCTGGGCAGTGCCCAGCACCCTCTGGGTGAAGAACCTTTCCTGATAGCCCAAACCTCCCCTGGCACAGCTCCAGGCCATGCCCCCAGTCCTGTCTCTGGTCACCACAGAGCAGAGATCAGTGTCTGCCCCTCCTCTGCTCCTCCTCTTTACTGCAGCGAGGTGTCCCCTCAGTCCCCTCCAGCTGAACACCCCAAGTGCCCTCAGCTGCCCCTCACACAGCTTCCCCTCAAGGCCCCTCAGCATCCTCATGGCCTCCTTTGGATGCTCTGATCCCCAGGGAAGAGCCCAGTGCTGCTCCTGCTGCTGGTCCTTCACCCTGGCTGCTGCCATGGTAAGGTGGACACTGAGTCCACTCCTGCCTGACAGGGATTTCCTGCAGGAAGGGACCTCATGTCTGCACCTCAGGGAATTTAATCTCAGCCCTCAGGGAATTCCTGCTCCCACACTCAGTGCAGTATTTCCCTTTTGGAGGCCACACCCCTGTCCCTCACAGGGAAGGAATTCAAATGTGAGACTGGCCCAACTGGAAAGGGCCCAGCTTTGCCAAAGAAATTACAGGGTTATTTCTGGACCCAAATCAAACTGACCCATCTAAAAATGAAACAAATTTGTAATGTAAAAAACCACAGAACTGAAATGATCTCTCTCCATTTCTTACATTGTGTCCCTTCTGCAAAGGATTCCTCATGGAGGAAGTACACACAACATGGAAAAGGAATAAAAACCTGAAATACCAAACTTTGCAGGGTCAGGGCTCCCAGGTTTCTGCAATGAAAAAAACCTAACCCCAAGCCTTCCTAAGTCAACACAGATTATAAAGGACTAAAGTAATATAATCACACATATGATCTCTTGTACATACTCAGATTTTTCTGTCTGTTAGTTATAGGAAAAAGGTAAAAAGTTTTCTAAACCTTCCTGCACTGCACCAGCTTTTGTCACACCTGACAAAAAATGTTTATTTTTCTTGAACTAGCCCTACTCCAGTGTTGCTACTCTAAGAAATGTCACAGAACTGAGAATAACTTCTCTGGTTGGAGCTTTCAGCACTAAATGGTGAACAGGTCTTCCCAGAAACAAACGGCTGAGGCACCTGCATTGCTCCCAGTTTAACCAGTAAGGCCAGGAGGTGGAAAGGCACAGCCAGGCACATGGCCAGCCAGCAGCCTGGCTCAGGGGGCAGCACTGCAGAGAGCAGATCCTTGAGAAATAAAGTCTGTTCTATACATTAATACCTGCTAAAGAGAATGCTGCTTCAATACACTTTGAATTATTTTTCATTTGTAAAGTATTGTAAAGAAGAGAGTTGATAATGTGCAAAGTCTTCAGGACTTACTATAGGAAAGGGATGGCAAAGGAGGAGAAACAACTGGAAGAAAACTTTCTCTCTCATGTCTCCTTGAAATTGAATCAGGCCACAAAATCTAGAAAATATCAGAAAAAAAATAGATCTTGTGTTATAACTGGCCAAGCACATTTTGAGGACTAGGATGAAGGTGGACATTGGGAAAAAGGCAGAGAGGGGAAGCTGTGCTCTCTACAAAGAAAAAGCAAATTAATCCCTTTAAGCATCTTTAGGACTATAAAAATTTTAAAACTTGTTCAGCTTTATCAGATCATATGTTTCACTTCAACCATCCAGAACCATGAAACTCTCACAACCTTCACTCACATGTATCTGTGTGTATTTTCCATTTCAATTCCACATGAACCAGACCTAACTGCTACATCTGGCAAGGTAAATATTTTTCACTTTCTAGGAGGAAAGATTGATTCCATTAACTCACACTCCTATGCTGGAGCGAAGCTTCCGGATGTCTTTGGACCTTTTGATCTCTTCTTTACAGAGGGTGAACAACTTCACTGGGAAGGGATGGCTGAAAATGGGAAAGGAAAAAAGATGAGCAGTAGGTTTCAGCAGAATTTCAAAGACATTTCATGATGGTCAGGATGCCAAACTAACACTCCAAGGCAAGGCAAGACACACTGCAGGGTGGTTTGTGCTTCCCCCCAGCTCAGGAGAGTTTGTTTTTTAACAAGAGAGGGAAGAAATTATTGTTAATTATATACATTGCTATTATCTGTGTGCCAAGGAGTGAACTCCTTTTAGCCAAACAGGTTCAGTCCATGCAGGGTAACGGGCTTGTGTTTAAAGAGTGAGGAATGATGAGAAATACTATGTCAGGAATTACATTATCCTATAGCCAAATAACAGTTACTCAGTCTGTGTATCATCATGGTCATTCCCTAAGGTCTCCAACCAAACTTTACATAAAAGGGGATGAATGTTGTTCTTAACTATTCCACCATTTCACAGCCCAAATTCCTCCAGTGATTCCAGACAACGTAATTAAACACAGGGCTCCCAGTTCTATTACGTGTACAGCCCATGAAGCCATCTTTAAATATATTTAGCAAATTCTTTTCTTTTTCCACACAGTCTGGGAAACGTGATTCTCACAGCTCTTTCCCAGACACTCGTACAAACACAAGTACTGTTAGTTATTCCAAGGATCTATTAAAGAGAAGGAAAGAGGGACTAATGCTTTTATTTCAGTTCAAATTATTTAATCTTTTACTTGCTACACTCAAGGCTGAAGTGCCATAGATGCAAAAGAAACTATTTCATATTTGTCTAGTGAGCACAATAACTTCTAGGCTGTGTATTTTGGAAACCTCACTGCACTGTGTATGAAAAGCAGAAAGCAAAAATAGTAACATTCATTTTCTGCTACCACAATTCAAAGCTGTGGCTAAAAACTATTGAAGAAAGCTGGGTACTGTCATCTGTTGAAGGGCAGAACATTTAAAATAAGATGTTTATAGGAGTGCCAAGATGTTTTGTTAAGGTAATGTGCCTTGTTCTGTAGAGTTTTCCAAACAAGAGTTAGTGTTTTTTAATGACTTTTTAAAAATTTGTAACAAAATCCTGGCACCTACTGGCAAATAGTGACCTGTTTAAAAAAACTGAGCAACAAACCATGGTAAACTGAGGTGAAGAATTCTACACGTGGTGGGAACAACAGACATCTGCATGAATGAGTCTGTGTGTGTCTACAGGCAGCGATTTGTCTGGGAGGGTGAGGAAAGAGCTCTCTGAATGCTCAGGTATGTTTTGTCTTACCTTGGTGGAATTTCTCCTCCTCCCACCCCAATTACCAAGACCCTGTGCAGAGAGCTAATTACAATCCCTGCAGTGCATGCCTGGCTCTCAGCACAGTGAATTAGGTGAGATTTAAACTGGTTGAACAACAGGGACATCACTGAGAAGGGGAGCAACAAAGAGACCAATTGGAACAAGAGCATCTGGAATAAATCTAAAACATGGAACCTCATGAGCAGCATTTTGTCTTTAAAACAGATGCACTTTCCTTTCTGTTGGTTGCCAATTCTACATTTGCAATAAGCAAAGCTAACCTATGTGTGATCTCAAATGACTCAAATAGCTTGGCCTCTGTAAAGGAAATTGAGAAAATTCCTTCTCCTGTGTGGGCACCGTGCCAGCAGGAACAGCATCAGCACTGGGGAAAAGGGATCAGTCTGAAGTTCTCTTTGCATTCTGTGAACTGGGCACATGTGGCACTGCCAGAGGTGCTGGTGTCCCTGCCCAGCTGAGCTGGGTCTCAGCAGTGCCAGGCTGGAGCTGCCACTAGCCCTGCCAGCTCTCTGCTGCATGGCTGTTTATGCAAGAGCAGTAAAATTGCTTAAAAAAAACAATCCACAGGGCCATGGATACATGGAAAATATCAGCTGGAGATCAATGGGGACACAGACTTTCTTAAAGCACTGCAAGATCACCAGAAAAAAACAAAGAGAACACATGGGTGCTTCTGCTGAATGTGTAAACTACATACATGTCAGAGAGAGAAATGCCACTTACCGCCCCAGAGAGCACTAGACCCTGAATTGTCACTCCAAGGCTGTTCTGTTTACCTGGCACTGAGTATTAGACCCATCTCACCACACTTGTAAGGAGCCAGCAATCCCCAGGGCTCTGGGCAGCCCCAGCAGTGCTGGGGATCCCTCACCCACTGGAGCAGCAGGACCCTGCAGCCACAGGGGCTGTGACCAGTGACACTGCAATGCCAGCTCTGCCAGTGGCCTGGGTTCACTCTCCTTTGTCCTGCCTGTCCTTAAGGGTCCCACCAGCAGCAGGGAGCTGCCAGGTACCTCTGTGCTGGAGGAGCAGCCACTGGTGAGCTCACAGCAGCCCAGTCTGTGCTGCTGCATTGCTGAGAGCTCTGCTCTGAGCTGTGCCCGCTGCCTCCAGCAGTCCCCAGGCACAAACACCCCTGCACTGCCACAAGAGCAGCTCCACAAACTCTGCTCTGGGATGGAATCAGGAGGCTTTGGGCTGTGTGACACAGAGCTGAGGGCTCTGCTGCCCTGTTTGGGGGGAGCAGCAGGTCAGTGATGCTGCAGCACCACCAACATTCCAGCCCAGCACCCACCTGCCCTGGTGCCAGGAGAAACCCAATTCCCTCCCTTCCCTTCCTAGTTTGGCACAACTTGGGACACTGAGGAAACCCCTCAAGCTGAGTGGGAGAAAGGCACTTTAAACCCAGAGCAGTTCTGCAGTGCCATTCATCATGCAGTGACAGAAACCATTCCTGTCAGCAGAGGGAGGGGGAACCTCTCATGCTGCACAAGCAGGTTTATGTCACCTTAGGACAGGTAGGAAATAACAGCCTGGAATATGCCTAACACCTGTCCTTTTCCCTAAGCCAAGCATAACAGAGGAGCCAGTTCTGAAAGCCTTTTGATGATCCTGGTGACACTAAAGCTGATTCATTTCCAACCCCACAGGACAGGTATTTACCCCACACTCCCCATCCCTGCTGGCCAGTTCCACACAGGGTAAATCCCTTGAGCACCCAAACCACGACAGTGCAGCAGGAACACCCAGGGCTCACTTGTCCTTTTGAACAGAGATCACACACAACCACACAGAGCTTCCTGAACACTGAGATTCAGCTGCAGAACCACCCCAGAAATGTTGAGCTTTATATTCTGTACGAGCTTTATATAAACTGGACAAGCCGTAGGATGTGAAAAGGCAGGAAAATGCCTGGTGGCTTCCACCTGTGCAAGGCAGGAGTGACACCCTGTGGCAAATGGTTTTAACTGGAGTAGTCACAAGGGTCAAACTGATCCTGCTCCTAATCCTGGTTAAATTAAGCACTGTTGGATATTACCCATTCTGGACTGAGGATCTTTTATTAGAAAATAAATGTGTGGGAGAGTGCACAGTTTCCATTTCAAACTCCAAAATGCATTTGGAAACACTTTTTGACAATGCAACAGTTGCCTATTTGGTGGCTGGTTTAGGTACAATCCTGATGCCAGATATCCTACATGCCAATTCCTTTGCTAAAGCTCCATTCAGCCCAACATGGGAAAAAAATTATGAGGAAAGGAAATGAAACAGGAGCTGAACATCCCAAGGAAAAATACAAGCGTGTATCTCAGCTTGTATTTCAGGCACACTCTACATAAAGCCACCTGACACTGTAGGCACATGTGGCCTTTCCATGTCACCAAGCAGTGCCTCCATCTTCCCACCCACCCTGTGATGTTCTTACCCATTTTTATGGAGGCTGCTCTGGAAAGGGAGTAAATGGTTCCATTCCAGAGCCCAGATCCAAGGTCAGCCTTTTCTGTTCAAAAAGGAGTAGGTGGCATCCAACAGCAGGGGCAGGCAGGCAGGCCTTGGAGCCAGGATCAGTGGATCCATCCCTAACTACACCCAAAGGAATTACCAGAGTAACAGAACACAAACATTGCGTGAAATGGAATTTTGGGCTCACCCATCATGTGTTGATCCACACACAGAGCATGGCAGAGCCCTGGGTATTCACCTGGCTCCCTGTGAAGTGCCCACAGTAACTCACCCCTGGTCAGCTCTGCACCAGGAGGCACCCACATTCCAAAATCTGACACATGCAGGAACAAAACTCTCCATCTTTTAACTGTCTTCCACCTCCCCACTGCTCTGCCCCTCCTGGGCTCTGTATGGTAACAAGCTCTGCACTCCAGGCCAGCATCTCTCTCCTTTGACATCAGCATGATCCACTTGGCTGCTTCACTATTAATTTTCTCTTTTTGGTTTCATCATCAAATACATCTGGAACAGCTTCAAAACCTTTCCCCCTATAATAGCCCTGGATTTTATTTCAGGTCTTTTACACAAAGCATCACAATGGCACCACAGGGTTGAGTCTGAGTCACTCACACAGCAAAGGCATTGCTGCTACCACTTGGTTTCTGTTCAGTGCCCTGGGAGACAAGACTTTGACTGGAATTTCCACCCATAATCTCTCACCCTCCCCAGCAGGGATGACTGGAACCTGTGTGGATCACTGGCATGATTACCAAACTGAAAAATAATATTCACTCCATCTGTATTTGACTGTCTTTAAATTCCCACTCAAACAAGGACTGCCAAATGCAATTTAAGAAATATTATCCAAAACCACACTTCAAGACAAGAGTGGGCTCAATCAAAACTTTCAGAATGATGAAGGCTTTTCAATCTATCTGCTGTGAGCAATTCTTGAATCAACAAGCTCCTGATCTAATATCTGTGCTTGCAGGATCCACATTGCACAATTCTGTAAATACCTGCAGATGTGCCAAGATGCTGCTGGAAGAGCTTGTGGAATAGATTTCAATATTACTGAAATTAAAATCATTCTTTTCTGAAACATCTGCAGAACCCCATGATTTCACATTGGAGTATCTCACTCACATTTATCCATTCTTAAGCTGAACACTTTCCACAAGACCAAGCTCAGAGAGGAAGAGCTGGGACATGCCTATTTTATTATTCTTATTAGAATCTTAACATCTTTGGAGATATTCACACTGACCAAAGCAGTGGGACTAGGGGAGACATAGCTTGGAGGCACAGAGGGCTCTGCAGCACCACACAGGGACACTGCCAGTGCTCAAGGCTCCCAGTACAGCAAGGAGTGGGCTCCAACCAGCAGGGATTTAGGAAGCTGGAAAATGAAAGAACAGATCTGATACTGGTCCAAGAATGCCAGGTGAAATATGCAAATTGCATCTGATTAATGTCCTGGCTGTCAAACAATGAACAAGTAACAAACTTCTACACAGACACCAGAGTCAAGGATTTTAACAAGACCCTTTCAAGGCTGTTTGTCCCACTTGAGGGAAGTTAAAGCACTGCAATACAGACTCACACTTGGAGCTCTGTGCACCCCCAGAGCAACACCCAGCAGCAGGCAGGGCAAGGCTGAAGAGCCCTGTTGTACAGTGGGAAATAAACAAAGAGACTTCAGTAACTTACTTCTCCTGCTCAGTGAACATATCAAAACAGCCATTTGCCAGCATCTGGTCCAGCATTGTCAGGAGAGGCACAGACACCCTGAGGAAAGAGAATGATTCAACAAGGTAAACACACTTCTTGGCATATAGATATATACTATTTTTAATCAGAAGCAAAGAAAGGAACTTCCTACATACCTACACATAGGTTAATTAGAACCCTGATTTACACAGAGGAGGGTTGCTCAGTACTTTGTGTGTGATGGCTGAACAGGGACATTTTCTCCCAGCCAAAAGGAAAAAAAACTAATTAACAACACACCTGTTTTACATTTTCAGGGTCCCAAAAATACAGTTGACAGCATTAGGAAATATTAATCTGTTTTCTAGAATACAAACAATGTATTCCACAGACTGTATCAGAAGTTACAGCACCAAATGAACCAACACATGTCAGCTGGAATAACCATGGCCATATTTTCAACACTTAAGACAAGAAACAAAATAAAAATACAATAGTGACAGAACAAGGGGGAATGGCTTCAAACTGAAAAAGAATAGGTTTAGATGGGATATTGGGAAGAAATCCTTCCCTGTGAGGGTGGGGAGGCCCTGGCACAGGTGCTCAGAGAAGCTGTGGCTGCCCCATCCCTGGAAGCGCCCAAGGCCAGCTTGGATGGGGATTGGAGCAACCTGGGATAGTGGAAGGTGTCCCTGCCCATGGCAGGGGACTGGAATGGGATGAGCTTTGAGTCCCCTGCAATCCAAACCATTCTATGAGTTAAAAACTTCAATACACAAAATATTTTGCCATCACTTCTTGGTTATGTATTTTATCACAGGTCCTGCTGTACAGAACAGCTCCATTAAAGCAAATGCATGTGCCTTGGGCATTCACTGGGTGTGCCACACACCTGGCTCCCAAAAGCTGTGAAAGGGAAAAAGCCAAGGGAAGCCATTACCGGTCGTTGTGCAGGTTGTCCTCAAAGACCTTCAGCAGTGTCTCACAGAAACTCTCCAAAGCACTGGGGTCACTCTGGATTTTCTTCATGTAGTCAAACAGGCTCTGGGCAGAGTATCTGAGCTGCAACAGAAGGAACCTCCAGTGAAGGACAGGGAAAAGCCACACACAGGCAGGGGGTGCAGGACTGCCCTGTCCCTGCCAGCTGAGCACAGCTGCTCTGGGAACACTCCTCCAGCACAAATCAGTAACAATACCCAACAGCACCATGCCTATTCCACCTGCACTAACCCATTTTCAAGGAAAGTTGGGGGTTTTTACCTTTTTAAGTTTGCCACTGCAGGACAAAAGACCACATTAAAGGCTCATTGTTTTCTTTCTCTCAAAATGAAACATCCCCAAACCACTGTGATTATGCTGCTCCACTTGAGATAATAATTCTGTTATGAGTGGAGGTGAAGGAGCACACCAGGACCTCACCAAGTAGTATTTATTAAACAGCTGATGGAACTGAACCATGCAGACAAGCTCTTGGGCCACACAAACCACCAGCAAAATCAGGTTAAAAATGACACACAAGTCATAAAGAAATACTGACTGTTGGTTTAACTGCATTAAGCTCATCAGCCAGCTTAGCAAGATGGCAGAGGAGGGGTCAGTGCTGCTGCTCAAGGCTCAGCTGGACACAGTCCATGGGCTCACACTGGCCATGAGCCATCACAGGCTGCAGCATCACCCAACAGCTCCCCACATTTTAGATGGGGTATTGGGAAGGAATTGTTCCCTGGGAGGGTGGGCAGGCCTTGGCACAGGGTACCCAGAGCAGCTGTGGCTGCCCCTGGATCCCTGGAATGTCCCAGGCCAGGCTGGATGGGGTTTGGAGCACCCTGGGACAGTGGAAGGTGTCCCTGCCCACGGCAGGGGTGGAATGGGATGAGTTTTAAGGTCTCTTCCAGCTCAAACCACTCCCTGATTCCATGATCTCCAGGAGCCACTGTGCCTGCCAGGCCAGCTGCTCCCTCTGGACCTGCTGTGTGGGATGGGAGCAGGCACAGCCTCTGTGGGAATCCCCTTCTCCTCAGAGGCCCGACCACTTTATCAAGGAAAGAAAATAAAATACTGGATGAGAATGAGAAACATCACAAGTGTCTTCCCAAAAGCAAATGAGAGGAACCTCTATTTAAACATTTTATCTAACAAGTATCAGTAACATTTATGGGTGCATCAGTACCCAAGAACAAGAAACATTTTAGCCTTGGCTCAAAACTCTGAGCTATTTTCCCAAAGCTTTGGCCTGCAAACAGCACAGTCTGCAACCTTAACACTTTGTTCTGTACTGAAACATCCTGGGCAATGCAGGAGCAGAAATATTTCTTGAAAAAGGTCAAGCAATTTGGAGAAATTATTCAGTTATTCTGAGTTTCAGAATGACAGCCAAATCTCAGTAACATCTGTACAAGGCAGCTACACTGAACTGAATCCAGTGTGGTTCTTTCATACTCCAAAAACAACACTGGTGTGTGTCCCAGTGTGCCCAGTATGAACTGGGTCCTGACACTGAAAGGTCTTCACATGATATACAATTGTAAGAGAGATTTCCTGAAAATTCAAAACCTGCTTAATTATTATATACTACCCTTTAAAACAATCTGTGCATTTAAGACTGTTATAAATAAAGAGGAAATATTTTGTCTTAACACCTTCCAAGAGCAGAGATCAACAACAAGCAGAAGAAATCTCATCTCAGAAAAAAATCTTAGGTGGTGTCATTTTCTCTCCTATTTCTTTTGTCTCTTAAACCACCTCAGAGATCTCACACTACTTTTTTTGGAAGGAAGCTGAATGACTCAGTGCTTTCTCTGCAGATCCAAATGCCTTGAAAAGGCAAAAAAAGGCATAAAAGTAAAAGGCAACAAGCACAGCTCCAGGTGGGGTGTTCCAGAGCTGTACCAAACCAAGGCAGAGCAGCAGGATATCAGAAACACTGGAGAAGGAGCACAGCACAAACAATTAAACAATACAAAAGTACAGGTGTGGATAATCCATCATGTAACTTCTTGGGAGATTGAAAAATGGGGCATTTTCCCAATACTGGCAGAAACTCCAGCATAACAACATGACATGAACAGGTTAAATGCTAATCTTCTCCTCAGGTAAACTCCTTTTGTCCCAGCCTCAGTATCTGAACTGTAATCTTAACTTCTCCTGAGTATTTGCAGGGAAGAATATTTCCAAATGTCTTCCTCATCTATGCAGAACACAAATCCACACTACATCAAACGTGTGACATTTACCTTTCCCTGGGGTTCCACAAGGACTGGGAAAGGAAATTAGGAGGTTAATGGGCTGGAACTGGGACAAGTTTGGATACAAATTTAAGAGGAGGCCTGAGGATGACCTTGTTGTTATAAAACAGCAAAACCTGGGTTTGCCAAGGCATGACTGGCCCAACACTGAAGCCAAGAGCAGATCCTGCAGTGACAGGAGATGCTGAATGCAGAGAACAGTGCCCAGAGGCACCATGCACCTGGGGACACAATTCAAGCCCTGAAAATTTTACCTCCTGCACCAGGGCACAAGTATGACAAGTGCAGCTCCAGCAAGCAGAGAGGCACTTGCAGCTCTGGGCAGGTGCCTGCCGTGGTTTCTACACAAATTTTCATGAAACTGCACCCAGTCAGCTTTGCAAAACAGAGGAACAGCACTTCTAAAACCAGCCTGGAGGCAACAGGTGGGACTGATATGGTCAAAAAGAATTAGCTTAGGCTTCCAGTTTGGAACAGAGCATGTTTCATCCAAAATCTCAGCTACCCATCAGTGATTAAGACACTTGATCCACATCCTCGGGCTCTGGTTTGTGCTTTGCAGCAGTGATACCTTACATGAAGTAGGAATATCATCATTCACACTATTTTTTTCTGTAAGAAAAGAATGCCTGGAATTATTCTCAAGAGTATTTTGCTCAAGAACTCTCAACCAAGAAGAGAGGATTTTGGGACTGTTACTTCCACCAAATATGCATTGGTTTGCATACAATTTGTCTATTTTTGTTTGTGAGATCTAACACAGTAACACGACTCTGGTACTACCTGGGAGGAACCTTAAGAGTTCAGAATATGTTGTTCCATTTTTTTTTTTAAGGCTTTACTTACAATTTCTATATAATTTTATAATGCAATTTTCACTCTTTAGGGGGGAAGGGGAATCACAGGACATTCTGTGCTTCAGTAAAATTTTGAATGTAATGTAGTTCAACAATAATGAAATTACATCAAAATTATATCCTGACCCCTGCAACAACAGGGTTTGTGCACTGGAAAAAGACCAGCATTGTACATCTGATCTCCACAGACTGAGGGGTTTTATGCAGCCATAAGAAATATGCATCACTGTGGGCCAGATGTATAATTAGAAGATTCTTTTACACAGAGAAAGTGCCCTTTGAACCATGGTGATGGAGCAGAGTGCCAAATCCCACAGGGAATGACATCTTCTGTTTTTCCAGATTACTTCCAATGCTTGAGCTACAATTCTTCCAGCAGCCCCACTGCCACCAAAACACTTCAGAGACCCCACACGGCTCATTCCAGAAAATCTCTTTTAAAAGCCAAACAAAGAACTACTCTTGCTAAATATACTGCAGAGCAATTTTAGCTGCAGCCAAACTGCCACTGACCACGGAATTACAACAGAGCCTTTCTCCTGTTAATTCCCTGAGATGACTAAAAGACAAACTGACATTGGAACTCAGATTATCTGGCAGTATATACAAGAATCTTCTCTCTAACTTCCATGTCCATGTGTGTATGTGCACAGATATTTTTGAAGTGAGAGAGGGAAGACAGTCACAAGAACACACACATTACTGCAAGAACACGTATCCAATAATCCTTTTCCTTCCAGCCAAGATTTTAAAAAGCTGCTTCTTTCATATGGATTTAATAGAATTGTTCTTAAAATTTTCTATTAATGTTTTAAATCAGTCTCTGGATATCGAGAAAAGAATGCTACAGGCTTTGACAAAATAGTTTGAATACCAGCCATTGTAGAACACATCAGTTCTAATTTCTATATCACATTTTAGATATTAAAAGTAATTCACCACACACATACATTCCCAAGTGTAAGTGCCCTCCCTTGCCTTTCTAGCTGACTCAAGAGAGAATTAGGTCATCTTCTTTTTAAAGCCCTGGAGAATATTTTAGCCAGAACAAGCCTTCAGTGTTAAAGAAAACTGGAGGGTCACAGAAAAGTTAACATTTCACAATCACAGTTTGAAAACACTGCAGAAGGTTTCCCTTAACACACTGGCAGATGGTGACAAGGGAAGGGAGCTGCATGTAACTGAACTGTTCCAACTTTTCATAACTAAATGCAACCACGACTTTAAAAAAAATAAAAATTAAAATATTGAATTCTGACCCCAGCTAGCAGCCAGAATGTCTGTTTCTCCAAAACTTTCCTCCTTTTTATACTTAGACAAATAACTTTGGTTTTGGTGGAGCCTCCTATAATTAACTGTGTTTGACTGAAAGCTGAATTTCATGTGCATGTTTGCTATTAAAGGAATCTGTTAAGAGTTACATTGTCTATCTGATAATTACTGTCACAAACCAACACACGCATGTTTTCAAAGCTTTAAAATAAACGTTGCCATATAATTAGTTGCCATTTTAGAAACATTAAAATGCTCAGAATTGGTTTAAATACAAGAGACTGCAGGCACCAAATACTCTGCTCCATCAGACCCAAAGGCACACAGACATCTCTGGATCCCAAGAGCAGGACCCACAGCACCAGGCAAAGAAACATCACTTGGGCAAGTTGTGACTGACAAGGGGAAGCCATGGCAGACAAGCTCCAGGTGATTTCAGCCCCTCCTTTCTGTGACCCAGCAGGAGCTGCTCCCTCTCCACAAAAACTCTGCTTCCCAGCACTTCTCACTTTTCTACCAGTTTTCTTAATTCGAGATAGAAGTCTTAATTAGAAACACTCTTAACCTCCTCCTCCTCCTCCTCTTGTTACAGGACCACTGGGATTTAAAGACTTAACTGACAATCCAAAATATTCTGTTACTGGTCTGATTATTTCTCTGTGGTGTCATACTGAACCACGTCCTTACGCCCAAAATTGTCTTCTTATATTTTACATCTTTGGCTACAACAAATCAAAAAATGTTATAAGCCAAATATCTGGAAACAAAGAATTCTGAAACTACCAAAGCAAGTTGAAATGTAAGGACAGAAGCATACACTAAAATTATATGAAAGTAGGGGAAAATTTGGCAGCATAGCAGAATGGTAAAGCCAGTGATAAAGAGATAGTTCATGCCAGAAGAATGAAATAAAGATTGCAAGGCTCAGAGGATTGACAGACACTTGAATGATGTTTCTTTGTAATGGAACTTCTGACATCTCACTGGTATTTTACTAGAAAATGTATCAAAAATAATTTTAAAAAGAAACCTGTTCATACTGTTAACACCTACTGACAACAGTTAACAGCTTGCATCAGGTGACAAATGAACTGGCTTTCACCTCATTGGAGAAGAGCAATCCCCATGCACTGAGCTGAGGGCTCTCCATCTGATCCCAGCTGGGAGAGTCAGCACAGGGCAGGGATTTGTGGGGCTGGAACTCTCAGGTGCTGCCAGGCCAGGAGAGGAGAAACAAAGCCCTCACTCCTTGTTCCCTGCACACTCAGCAAGTCAAGACAATGATACTCAGAAAATGCAAGGCAAGAAGCCCACCAGGCTGGAAAGCAGCACAGTGCTGTCATCTCACCGTGGTCTCTGTGAGTCCCCCCACGGACACAGAGAGCCCCAGCAGCACGTGGTACTGGTAGGCTGGCAGCCCCAGGAGCTGAGTGATCCTGGGGAACGCTTCCGACGCCGCGTTCCAGTTCAGCGTCTCCTTCTCCGACCTGAAACGGGAAGGAAAGGAATCATCCCGTGTGGGTGCACTGCTTTTGTCTCTGAATTACCTAAATATCAAATCAAACATTGGTCTTTGAGCATATGGGGAAAATAGAAATCAAACTTGCAGCCACTGTCAGTAAAGTCAAGGAATCTTCAAATCCTTGTTCTGATCCAGGTAAGATGTGAACCGCAGTTTCTTTTCCCCACACACTTTTACCTACATTCAGAAAACAAGTTTCTTTCTGCAGTTTCATTCTGTGTTATCCAACAGCTGATCCAAGGACAGACCTATCCCAGCAAAGGCCAACACAGCCTCCCAGCACTGATGATAGCAGCCTCACAGACAGAGCACGTGGAGTCACAGCAGGCTGAGGTTCCCCCAAACACAGAGCTGGATGCTCCTCACTCCCACCAGGTATCATAATTACCACTCAGGAATGAGCTGCTCTCACTCTTGCTTTAACTAAAAAGTCATCTTGGAAAACTACTGCAACTAGAGCTTGGTTAAAACAATACAATTCATTAAAAACTATCATTGTGATCTATATTTGCCAGTTGTGGAAAAAAATATGTTCATGTATATTCACAGGACAAACACCTCCAAATATTCCTCCATACATATATTTGGCATTTGAGCACAAAAATTACATCAGGTTGCTTGGTTTAGGTGTAACTGTGTGCATTTATCTTTTACTTTCATTGGTTTAGGATATTTTTCAATACCTTACCTTGGAAATATCCTCTCTAGCTCTTCTCGATGAGGGATGTGTGGAACTGGAGGATGATCAAAGTGCAAAAGAGTAAGGAACACAGATCCTGCATGAGCTCGGAATTTATCTATTTTTTCAGCTGACTGTTGAGCCAGCCAGCACATAATCTGCTTGCAGCTATAAAGAAGAAAACAATTAATCAGAAAATTTAAGCAGTAGAATGTGTATTTAGATTTTAATTGTTTCAATTAATTGAATAAGAATGATCCTGCTAGGAAACTATTCTGCTTTAACTCTTCAGAATGAACATACAAGTGATTTAAGATATCCACATGGTGACAGAATCTTGAGGCCTTATCTTTCACAGATCAATCAATCAAAAACTAGCATGACATTAATGTTACAGAGTATTTTATCCACCTTTTACACATATTGCCCCACTTTTCATCCAAAAAGATAAAGTGCTTTATGGCTTGGCTGAACTGCTGCATTTCAGTTGGAAATAGAGCAAAATTTTGAGAAAAGCACATTCTGAGGTAGAAAACTGCACATGTAGCAGAGGACAAGGTCTCTCCTACATCTCATATATGCCAAGTAAAGCATTTATTCAATTCTGGCTTGTTTTTAACAATATTCTATTTCGTTTACGTTCACAACTAAATTTTCAGCTACAATACTGTGTCCCACAAGGCCCTTTACCCTTCAGAAAGGGCCACTAATGATAGTAAAACCAGCTAAAACTCCTTCAGTTACACCAAGGCCCAGAATATTTAGAAAATGGGATCCAGCTGGTAGGAATGCTTTTCTCAGTTCCATGTGGACAATCTGTGTATAAAGAGATGAACAGGAGGAAGTCCCTGAAAATGGGCACTAGTGAGCAGTGTACTCTTAGAGAATCCAGTACTTTCCTTCTAGGTGTCCTCCAACATTTCAGAGTTTCTAAATTAAAACCCAAACCATGTATATGTTCACCTAACCATTGGCCCACTCTGTCTAAAAAACAATACCACTATTAGGAAAGTTCTGCTTCAGCTAAAGCTATGTTTTAAAAATGGTACTTATTAATTCTTTTATTATTAGGAGTACCATATCATCAAATTAAAAATCAGGAGCTCAGTGTAAATTATTTTTCTTTATTTCCTTACTAATAAGTCTGCAAAGAAACGAATCCAAACTCATGCTCACATTTGATCACATTCCAAATCAATGATGTGACACTCTAGATAAGCAGGCAGGTTTGCTTTCACTATTTCAGTGAACACTACTGGGAAGCACCACAGAGGTGGCAGGTTTAGCCCAAATCCCAAAGCTGTGCTGCAATTCCAAGGTGGAATTGCCACCCAGGTTCTCTCAATAAGGTTTTCCCTCTGAAAACCAGATGCAACATCCTCCACATCTGCGTGGGCTTGATGCACTTCTGTCAAAGTTCTGTCCCACCCAACAAAGGAGTGAGCACAGAGTGCCCAAGCACTGCATTCCTGCAGGGCCTGGGTGCAGCTCTAAGAGCTAAGACACAAGAACAGTTCATACATGTTGGCATTAATTAGCTCTGCCTCGTTCTGCACCAGCAGCAGTGTCACTTCCATCAGGCTGGTCATGGCAGCTTCACGCACCCTGTGGAGACACAGACACATCACAGGAGCTCATCTTAATACTCAATAAAGTAGTATTAATAACACTTAATAAAATAAATAATATTGAAATAAGCAGCACTTATTTCAATGAATACATCAGTTAGGTGAAGACACCAGCAAAAATTCAATAACAAAAGCAATGACCTCTGAGAGCAGTTCCCATACTTTGGGAGGACAAGGAGTGTCCCCCCAGCCCCATTCTGTGACACAAAGCTCACACTGCACTGAGGGTCCAACAGTCACCCCTGCCTCACCAGCCTGGCTTTTATTCCAGCCAGATGTCATCAGACTTGTTCTTTATTTTAAGAAGGTTAAAACTGATAATGATTAGTAATATTTCGTGTGCAAGTAGATGTATTTAAACATAAATGTTCTGTCTCCTTCAAATTATTTTCTGAAAAGGCCAACTCACATTTTGGCAGTCAGATATTGAACACTGTTAAGACTGTCACATTCTTGTAAATTTTCAAGCTTAGTATTTCCAACATTAAAAACAAGTTTTGACTCAGAGTAGCTTAAATCTCTATACTAAACAATAATTAATTTAATGAAAAGTTTGACAGAAGTAACACTAAGTTGTGCTTGAAGTGAGTTTTACCTAGATAATGATCTGCTCCCTTCAAAATGTCTAAATGCAATTCTTTAAAAAGTGTAATTTCAATTAAAAAAATAATCAGTATGCTTGTTTTAAACCATGTCTTGTCAATCCATGAGTTTCTAGAAGTGGTTCCTTACTTAAGACAAGGGCAATACCTCAGTGAGTTAATGACCCTGCACAAGACCTCACCCAGCACGCTCACTACATTAGTAACTCAGAGTAATGTCATCCTTTCTCAGTAATAATTTTTTTAAAAAGGAAAAAAAAAAACACATTTGAAAGGGCCAGCAGCCTTCTATGAAAAGAAATATTCTTCTTGCTGATTTCCAAAACAACTTGAAAATAGTTGCAGGTGCAATCTCAAACTGGGCGGGACATTTGTTATAATGGCAAAAAAGGTAAATTACATCATTTTTTCCAAAGCAGCTTAAAACAACTCTGTCAGTCTTTCATCAAGGTTATGTTTTACTAGTTTTTTGTATCGTATCTGACTTAGATATTTATGTCTAACACCTGTAGACAGATCAGACATGTCCCAGCAAACAATCTGCCAAAAGAAAGGTAAAGTTTGCATATGCAGAGTAAAGTTGGTGAAACTTTCCCACGACTTTATTAAAGAAACACAGAAATTACACAAAAAAAGACAAGGTCTCTCCAGAGAAACAGCATTTCCCTCCGTATCTTTCCATCTTCTTCACTGGTTTAGAAGAAAATAGAATGAGAAAGCACTGATATTTGGGAGGCCACAAAAGCCTTCAACAGCCAAGAGTTTGCCATGAGAAAGGATCTCCCTTCCCCCTCTGATTTACATGTTTCTTGACTTAATTTTGGCTGGAATTGCCCAAAGAAGCTAAAAAAAAAAAGTATCTGGTGCTCAAAGCACATTTGTATTTTAATGGATGTTGGGAATTTAATTTCCTCAGGATTTCTTTGCAAGTTCCACTATGTTTTGTTTTGAAATAAAGACATAGATGAAGGATAAACAATAGCTGTGGGGAAATGCAGTGGGAGCTCTCAGATGTGGAAGTTAGGTTGAATACCTAATCACACTTAGCCAGGTCCTCATCTCCTTCAGTATCTCACCTGGCTTTGAAAACACAAAGCTCAGTATCTCTTCCTTTTCTCTGTCTCCACACCCTGTATTATTGCTCTTGCATTTTCTGTCAGCTGCTCCTGGCCCTGTCTTGTGTTAGAGACACATTCACCTCCCTCCTGCTCCTCTGACAGCAGGGAAAGCCAAGCTCCTTCCTTGTGCAAGCTGGAATGACCTGCTCCTGATCCTCACTGGTTTGCATCCTTGTTTCCTCTTCTAAGGAAATGTTCAACACCTCCTGAGCTCTGATTTCATGCCCTGTGTTACTATTTACCTGCTGTACAACAATTTCACCAGCTGAGAAGCTGGATACCGCCACAGAAAATGGGAAATCCAAGCACACAAACCTCAGCTAAGGCTGAGAGCAGTCTGGATTATTTCTGCCATGAACTTTTCCAACACATTTGTAAATATTGCAGTGAAGTGCTAAAGGGATAAGGCTCACCAGTTACAGAAGTGCCCAGTGATAACATGGCACAAAGCACCTTTCTTCTGCTTTGTGCTGCAGAACTGACACTTCCCTTCCTGTGCAAAGACAGAGAAGTTAATTATTGCAGCCCAGGCTGGAACTGGTGAGATCTGACACTGCCAGCGACTGGCAGAGCACAACCAGCAAGGTCTGACTGTGGTTTGACTGCTCCTTGCCCAGGATCACTGGCAAGGAACAATCCAGCATAGGGCACATTGAAAAAAAAGCACAATCACAGCTTTTCTCCCTCCACAAGACAAGAGGTGGCTACAGGCTGTGCTGCATATCCCATCCCATACTGTTATTACAAATGTACTTCACAGCATCTGCCCCATTCAAGCCTAAGGAGGAATCCTGGAAAGGAGTATGGCACTGTCATTTGTCATTGAACTTTTTTTTTTCCTGTTTTAAAGCAAAGCTGGGGCTACCAAATGAAATAATGACACTGAAGTTAAGAGTGAGTAGGACAGAGCTCTAAACAGGACAGAACAAATCCGAGCCTAACTACAAAGTTGCCAGTTGGGCAGCACGTGTCACCATGCTGGGCTTGCCCAGGGATGGGCACAGCCACTTTCCTCTTCATACAGCACTGCTGAAACACCCTTCAAGGAAGAAGGTAGTGACTGTCTGAAGCACTGATTTCACACAAACACTCTGCACAGATATGATTGACACAATCCACTCAAACACTCCGTGTGACTCAGTGCTGTGGGACAAGAACTTCCTCAATAAACTGGGAAAATAACAAAATGTTTTCAACCAGCAGAATTATTTCTTACCAGTACTTTTCAAGCACTTGCTCCTTCCTGCCTGGAATGTAACAAAAGAAGAGCCAAATACTAGAAATGAGCTATCAGTAGGCTGTTAATTTAAAATCCTGAACACACATGTCTGTACCCTGAGATACTTCATGCAGCTGCCAGACAGGTCAAATACATGTATTTTACCACTTCATTACCATACCACACAAACAGTATCCAGTTTAACCCCCAGGTTAAACAAGGCTGATTCTTCATATCTAAAAGCAACATGTATCTGCACACTTTCAAATTAAAATTATGGATTCAGACAATAAAATTAAGCAGCCTTTTCAAAACCAGAATTTTATTCAAAAGCAACTGCCAACAAATAAAAGACAACTAAAATTACTCTATCACATTCATTTACAGATTCATGGCTTCTCTATACTGAATTTTACTGCTCTGAGGCTTCTACATAGCATCAAAAGTATCTTAAATCTGCAGATACTGGACTTGCTCCTGAATTAGGATAATTTAATGCTTTTTATTAACAAGTACTACTTCAGGTTGGGCATATTTTGCTCATAAACAGGTGCAGAAAAGTACCCTGACAGGAGTATGTTTAGTTTGTAAGATCGATATTTCTGTGCTGTGCAATTCTACAGGATGGCATGAATAACACGAACTCTTCATGATCTCTCCCATTCAAAGCTGGAAGGAACTTCCAACCAGTAAGTGCTGACACATCCCCACTTCAAGCTTCTTTGGAAATGAAACACAAAGCCAAAGCAGGACACGAGCCTTTACAGACCACTGCTACTGAAGGAATACAGAGCATTCAGTCTCTGAATGCAGTCTTACACACTGAAACTTCTTGAAGTATATTAGGGGGATCTTGAAGACTGAGGAATGCCATGAAAGTAAGACTGCTAATAGCCTTATTATTACTAAGATCTTATTAATCTTATTAAGTTTACTAAATGTATTAATTGACCTATGCTACAGATTTCACATCAGCAGACATATTCCTATAGACTTACAATTGATTCTTGCAGTCTCATATCTGAAATCATTGAAACTCTAAACGTACAAAAGATTTGGTGATGCTGCAGCACAATTGAGAGTTTTTATCCCTCTCAACACGTTATGCAGCTGCTCCCTCTCCTGGCAAAAGATCCCAACAACAGGAATGTGCAGCAAGCGAGATCAGGCAGAACCAAATGTGTTGTTTCAAATACAGAGAAGTAATGTTTCCAATCTCTGTTTTGCAACTGAATACATTCCTGGTATTCACTAAAAGGAACTAATGTCACCCACAGAACCAGAAAAAGGCTGAACTTCAGATTTGAACACATCAGTCCCCATATTCCCAATCTGAGGAGGGACAACCAAAACTTGTCAGCTTCACCTTTCACTTTCCACTTCTCTTCCTGCTGTGCATTCCTAATTCATACCTAGGCTCAAATCTCCAAAGGCTTGGAGTTCTTGTTTCTAAGAGGTTTTGAAAACACAGCAGCTTTTCATTAGACCTTAAACCTGGCCCTGGATTTTAGCCCCACCTTACCATCCTCCAACATCACCCCGGCTGTCGGTGGTGTAGTCGGTGACACCGGTGAGCAGGGTGGCATAAATCTGATCAACATTATCCCTGCAGACATATTCCTGCTGGGATCCATCTCCCTTCACACCCACTGTCTGGCAAACCCTGCAAAACAACAGGAAAAGAAGGGATGGGAAGCAATTAGGATCAAGCTTTGTTATGCTGTTTAATAAAATTCCCAACACCTATAACATCTCTGCAGATGGAATGAGGAATATTTCTGTGCTGTATTTGACCTAAGGATTTCTGAGCAGTGTTTGGGTTCAAGGGAACACTGGCAAAGCTAAGATCTCAGCAGGGAAGTAGGTTGCTTTCACATCTATAACACAAAAAGGAACATGCCTTCAGTCTCTGAACTCTCCTTAAAATGAAGTCAGGAAGAAGAGCAAAGGGCCAACACAATGTGCATTGAACCTGATATTAAACTTCTTTACCTTGAAGACATGGGGTTTTTAGCAGTGTAACAGTTTAAGAGCATAAAAAATTAATGTACACTATTAACTGAACTATGAACTTCAACATAGAAAATATTCCTTTAAATAAAAGGAACAATTTGTTCAAATCAATCGAATTTTTTTAAGATTGTGGAAAAAACATATATTTTTCCTCCTCAGTAAAGCTCATTAAATTGCAGCCCATGAGAAAGGTAAACATTAAAATATACTTTAGGTAGTCAGTTAACTGATAAAAAACTGACAGCACCATCAGAGCTGCAGTCCATATTCAGGAGTGTGGTAATCCTCTGAATCAAAAAATAAATTGAGTCATGGATATGTAGTCAAGATGTGTGTGTGTGTGTAACAGTGTAACTGATTTCAAGACTCATGCTCCCAGCTCCCAGCAGAACCAACAGGAGAAAGCCTCTACAGTGAGATTTAAAAATTAGACAAAAGCAGGGATGAGAAACATACTTTGCAATTGCTATTAAGGCATCTCTCCTGGATTCAGCAAAGCTCACATCTTCAGGGGAAATTATTGTAACTTTTTTTAGACCCTCCAAAACCTGAAAAAATACAAAGATTGAGATACATAAACCCAAAGCATTTTTTACTACATTAAATTTAGATATCACAGTAAAATGAGCTCAATCCTGTCTGGAAGAACCAAGCAGGCAGCAGAGTTTGGATCCTCCCCAGGAGTGCCCTGCACACCTCTCTCCTCCCTTGGACCAATGGCCCATAGCAAAGGGATAATTGAACCTCTGGCTTTTCCATTAACACTACTAAAGCAGGACTAAACATTAATTATCAGAAACTATGGCAAGCTCAACTCATGATGATTTTCTCTACATTAGCATTCAAACCCCTTTGACAAAGACCTTTAATTATAATTGTTATTATTTATTTGATTACTGTCACAGGTTTCACTCAAAATGCCTTGTGCCCTCTTGTCATTACAATGATCCTATTTTCTCACCTGCTGGAGCCTGCCCTTCAGCAGAAATCTTGGAAGGGCCCCAAGAGCTCGTGAAAAGCCACAACGAATCATTTCCTCTGTGTTTTGTAGTTCTGAAACGTACTGTGTCACCAGCTCATCTGGAAAAAATACAATTAAAGAGTGAAAAGAAACCACCACATCATTATAATTTCATATCTGGCTAAAGAAAAAAAAAAAAAGGAAAAGATCTCCTAAACAAAGCAGCTAGCAAATTTTGTAATTTGTTAAACTAAAATGCAGAATACCCTAATTTTCTACAAGAAGAGCATAAAAATTTTAAGATGTTCACTTTTACACGAACAAATTAATATTTTCTGTCTAAAAATCTGATTTTGTATTTAGACTAAGCCTACTCTTTCAGAGAGAGAAAAGACAAACTTCTCAATTTTAAAGAGTTATCAAATTTTAGACATCCAATTAGTAAGTATAAGCACAAATTTCTGGGTAAGCACAGGGGAGCAAGTTCTTTTTATATTTATAGGTCACTATTTTCTACCATTGGATAGTGTTCTGTGTTAGGCAGGAGATCCCCAGGTTGGTGAAGCTCAGTTATTTTACCAGTTTTCCCTTAGAAAACTCCTGATTTGAGTCCTGTTAAGGCAGGACAGTGAGATAATTTCAGATGATGTTTCACAGGGAGACATAAATGAAGTTGGGTGTTTTGGAGGAGAAAGCTCAAGAAGAAATTCCCCCTTTGGTTCTGTATGCTGGCACAGGACCCAGCAGGGACAGTGACCCCACAAACAGCAGCAGAGTCAAAAGGCACAAGAATAAACTCAGCTGGGCATGGAAGGAGGAGCCTCACCAAATATGTAAAGTGATAGCAAAGAGAGAATGAGGGTGTACCAAAAAAAAAAAAA
>VWZS01003647.1:265877-280365 GCA_013397075.1 Rhabdornis inornatus
AAAAAAAAAAAAAAAGAAAAGTCAGGAACCCATTCACATTTCTGCTGCAGCCTTGAACTCACACTTACAGACAATACTTCCTTTACCTGATTTTTCACATTAAACTCTCCTGTAAAATGCAGAAAAAAACAAAGTACTCCAGAAAAGCTCCAAGACAGCTGCAATAAACACAGCTCTGATTCAGACAGGAGCAAGGTGGTCTTATCAATCCCTTTACTGGAGAGACACTTTTTAATCCTCAAAAAAAAAAGAACCAGAGATCCTGGGAAGATTACATAATTGTGCCACTGCTTACTGTGATCTAAGGTTGAAATGGTTGAGCAATATTTGCTAGAGGAAGAAAGAAGAGTTGCCATAAGGAACTCCCCATTCATCATAATTCACGTTTCTTTCAAACCCCAATGCAATGGACAGGCCCCAGCTCGTCCCTCCCACCAGGGCCCAGCTCCCTGGGCAGAGGTGAGCAGCACCTTCAGGTAAGCACATCTGTTATTTCAACTGCCCAAAGCACAGGGGTGCTCAGAGTCCTGAGGCCACACAAGATGCAGTGTTTGCTGTGACAGCACAAAGATCTTAAACAGCGAGGCTGTGACAGTCTCCACTCTGAGTGATGTAAATTTAAGATTGACATTCTAGCCAAATGACACAGCAACGAGCAAACAAGCAGCTCTTGACTTATAACCACTCAGTAATTATGGTGGAAAATGTAATGTAAATGTTAATATTCTTCTAAGAGCCTTCAGCTTCATAAACCAACAGGGCCTATGAAATGCCTACAATATTAATTCCACACAACCCATCCTGAAAGAGTATTAAAGAGAAAGTCAGCAAAACCAAACCAGAACACATTAAAACAGGAAAAAAAAAACAAAGAAAAGGTCAAAACAAACAGAGGCAAAAGTAGTGATTCAATAAAACTGCAGCCTTATAAGGACAGATTCAGATGTCAAATTGCTAAAGCACCTTTGATCGGTGTTTTCATTTTGATCATCAAGCAACACTGAAACACTGGGTAAATTTCACCAAGAGCTTTTTTTTTCCCTAATCCCCTTGATCATGTCCCAACCTGCTTTAACTGACTTATCTAAGGCACCTGCACTGTGCTGAGTATCTCCTGCACTGCAGCTTCCACACATACCCACTTCCATCACACACTGTGGGGACGATTTTTACTCCTCCCACAACAGACAGGCTTGAAATGTCTAAGTTTTATCAGTACAGAGATAAAATACACTTTTTTTTTTTTGGTTGTTTTTTAAAAGATGCTAGCACATGTAATGGCACTTCTGTTATTATGTGTGGAGCAGGGTCCAGTGCAAAGCCAAATAAAAGCAATAAAAGGCTACTAAAGATGGAGCTGACCAGAGTGTTTTCTAGAACAGAAAAATTGGCAATTCACAATTCTTCTTCAGAAAGTCTGATGAGAAGTTTTGTCTGTATCTACAAATTTGACCTAATTGTGTCCCCAGATCACCACAGCCACATTGCTATGGTCCCTTCAAGCACAAGCCAGATGAAAGGTTAACCTAAAATCCAGGAAAAAACAATGAGGCTTCAGAGGGACCTAAATGAGTATACACAAGTATAATATAAATGAGTATCAATAAATGAGTATAATATAAATAAGTATAATATAAATGAGTGCAACAACAGCTGCAGCCTGTACTTCCAGCAGATCCTTCTCCTTCCTGACTTGGGCACCTGCCTGAGTTTCCCAGTCCACTTTTACAGAAACTTGAAACTCCATCCTTATATAAAATTTGACCTATCAACTTTTCAACTCGTTTTTAGCTTGTCTGCTTTGACTCAGCACTGCCTCCTCCTGCCCAGCACGTTCTGGTTTTACACATGACCTTTTCCTGAGGTTGTGGGGATTTTATCTGCCTTGGTACCATATCACATCTTCCCATGCTGCCCACAAAGCAGGCAGGGCCAAACTCCAGGAGGGAAAGGGCCATTTTGGGGTTTGGGTTTGAGGCTTTTTTTTTTTTTTTTACAAAAACACAGAGATTTAGCACTATATGAAGTATTTTAAAATCAGGATAGGCTGCTTTTATAGTTCAGCCCTAATGTCTTTGGGGCATGGACTGCATGTAAATACACATGTGATCAACATCAAGTTCATTTTGGGAACAACTCTAAGACAAATAAATAATAAGGTATTTTGTTACCTGATTTAATAATGGCAAAAAATAGAAAAATAAATCCATTTTTTATTAAGTATATGTAAATTCACTGTCATATGTAGGAAAAACAAGAATGTAAATACTGTTATTCTTAAAATATTTATCTGTACAATCCAGTAATTTGTCTCTGATGGACATGATACAATCTGATCCCTGAAACAAAGACAAGTACAAGAAAAGCAGTATAAAAACAGATGCTGATTCATATGCCCCTAAGAGAAGTTTAAGTCTCCTCCTGTACTGCTGATCAAAATACAAACACATGAACTTTCCCAGGCACATTTACCAGAACTCTGGGCGTCCTTTTCTACCATTTCCTTATCCCTTAGCAATTCTTCTGTAAATCAGCCATGATCTCTGGCAGAGTTTATCAAAACAGGATGTGAAAATGATTCACTTTGTTAAATTTAAGATTTTAGAAACATATAATCATTGTTTCTTTGCTTTAGAGTATGGAATGGAAAAGCAACATAAATTTGCCTCCTATTATTCTGGTGGTACCTTCTATTCTATTCACCTCCAGTCTAAAGCCAGCAAAACTCCTGAGACATTTCCCACACTTCCAGTTGTCATTTTTCAGACAACTTTCAACTGTCAGTTATTTTTTCCTGAAGAATTTTAAGTTCCTTTAAAACCAGTGATGCCCCTCCCCATCCTGTGCAATACCTCCAAAGTGCAAGTTTGGTGCAGCCCAGTATTCTGTGCCTCTATGTTAAACATGAATCATTACCCTGCAGAGCTGGATCAGCTTCTCCCCTGTCATTGATGTAAAATTCATTGCACAGTGCAGCCAGTGCAGACACTGCAGACTCCTGCAACAGAGGACAGAAACACATTCACTCACCTCATGTGTTCTTAGAATTTTTAAGGAAAAAGAAACTGGATTTAAAAAAGAACAACCAACCAAAAAACTCCTTTCAGATACTGGCATGTCCTTTCTTATTATTTCTTCCTAATACTGGTTTAGTAAGGAAACTTATATAAGGAAAAAACAGATTTTTATCTTATTCCTTCAGTATGACCAGTAAGCTAAATTAGCATTTAAGAAAATAACACTAATGAATGAAATGTATTTTCAGTTCAGATGAAAGACCTCCAGGATGACACAGCATTACAAAACACACAAGTCATCATTTCATCTTCCATATACTGATGCCAGACTGACAAGAAACAAACCCTATTTCCCCAGGGAGCTACAAAAAGGAAACACAGAAAAGAACCTGGACTGAAGGTTATAAACAAAAAAGCCCATAAACATCCAGGATCACAGGCCTTGTGTCCTGATTCAATTGGTTTAGAAAAGGATCAATGGTTGTGTATTATATCTGAGCCTCTTCATTTTTAGAGTGGTTTCAGTTATTGATAGAGAACACAAAATAACTCAGCTGCTATTTCAGAAAGCACATAATAGTTTTTCTCATAAAATTTATGGCTGAATTATACTTCTTAGCTGATAATATGTTACCCCAAATTATAATAAATTTGAAAGCACACAAAAGCTATGCATTGTTCACTCCATGTTAATAGCAACAATACTTATTAGCACTCATGTTCTCCAGGTACAAGGAATCTCAAATGCAACACAGAAATCCTGCCCAGCTGATTCATTCTGCCCTCAAAGACACCTCAGACAAGTTCTCTATGCAAAATCAAAGACTTGAAAGAAAACCAGCATTCACCTAAACAATATTCTAACTACCACAGGCATTACAGTAGGAAAATATGCAGAATTATCTAACTGCTGTAGATCAGGGACCTTTAAAGAGCTAATTATCCAACCTCTGCCATGGGCAGGGATGCCTGGGACCAGACCAGAATGCTCAGATATTTCATTTTCTAAATTAAATGTTTTTCACCTTAAATGTATGAAGTGAAACTGGAAGAGAATACTTTATGTCAGAAAAATTATTACTTTTCAACATCTTAAGCATTGCCCTTAAAATAATTTCTGTCTAAAAGAGAAACAGAAATAAGTGAGAATTGCCATTTGCTAAATACACTTTGCTCGGCTTTAACTGATGTTTACCAAACAAGTCAAAATTCTCTACAGCCTATAATTAATTCTTCTAAGCTTTTGGTTTAGAAGTTGCAGCTATAAGACATACTAGTACTTTGAATAAATTGTTAATGCCAAAAGAATATCCTAAGAATTCAAATTTCTTTTTTTTAATTTCCTTCAGTGATTTGGATAAACTCCAGTCTCCTCTGTCTCCCAAGGACAACTTTAAAAGATGAGCTGTGAGGTACCTGAAATGTCTTTTTATCTTATTACTAAAACCTAGCACAATAAGGTACCTGAAAAGTCTTTTTATCTTATTACTAAAACCTAGCACAATGAACACAGTATGTTAAATACAGATTGTCTGTAAGCTCCAGCAGGGCAGACAGAAATTGCCTTTATAATTCAGCAGAACATTTAAGAGCACGAGATCAAACTGCCATGGGATTTCTTAGGAAAATTAAAGTGAATAAATGGAGGTGTTAAGATGATGTAAATAAAACAGCATGAGACACAAACATCAATGGATTTAATATTCAGAATCAGAGCAGTCTGAGAGCACAGAACAAGGATTTGCAGCAGAGTTTATTGGAAATTTTAGGCTCCTTGTCCTGAATAACTCTGGTAACTCATAGCAATGCTCACAGAGCTACCAAATGCCCTCATACCTGTGGACATCATCCAGAGCATTTTCAATTCTCACAAGAGTTCTCTGAAACCACACATATTGCAGGTACAAGAGAACAGAAGCAAAACACCCTGTAAATGTAACCACAGAGCCACCAGGGAGCAGCTTCCAGCACCATCAGCGACTGTCCAGAGGTACAGACAAGAACAACCTTTGGGATAACTGCTCAAGTATTCATCAGAAAGGTCCACTGGAATCTTGAGGAATTCAAAATAAACTTTTTAAATACTCCTTCTCACACATCTAAGAAACAAGCATTCAAGAACCAATAAGATCTCAAGGATAATCCACCAAAGGAAAGCAAAAGTATTTTTATTTCTGTATTTAACGTGATCACATGAAGAAGAAATCACTGTACCTTTATATGCTGTCGTGCAGAACTGGAAACAAGAGTGAGATGTCTTAGACTGTCATTTATTAACCACTGCCAACCACCTGGAACAGCAAGGAACATAAACAGCTTTAACTTTTCTTACTTTCTGAATTTCAACATTCTCCATTTAATTTTTCCACAGACCAGCAATTATACAGATCAACCTGTGTGCTTGGTTTTCCAAACTAAGCAAGGCTGTGACTCCCAGTCCAGCTCCTCCAGACTGGATCACCATGACCACACTGAGCACCCCATGCCTGGTGATGCTGAGTACTACACATCCTATTTATTGTCAAGTTAACAGCTAAAACCCAAATCTTCAAATTGCATCAACATCTACTGCAGTATTTATCTTTTTGGTACTTTTTTATGTGTTAGGCCACCCAAGCCCATTATTTTTGCCTCTTTGAAAAGCCTAATTTGTTAATAGTACAGTTTAATGAATAGTTACTACAGTCATGGAAGGTTATTTAAAATAGGACGTACCAATTATTGGATCTCCTCTAAATGGCATTTTTGATAGCGACAACTTTTCAATTAAAGTGCAGACTGTAAGAAAATAAGTTTGATAACAAGATAAATATCCCGCCAGAAAAGAGAAATTGTAGGAATTTTGAAGAGACAACCACAGGAAATTACATTAGCATTAATTTTAAATTGTAAAATATTTTAAAGTACATGTTCAAAATAAGGGAAATTAAACACTGAAAGGAAATCACATTTGTACAAAAACCACTATGAGGCAGTAACTCTCCTCTGACATGAGTTAGTCCCATAATTCATGTAAATCCCTTGTTTGGTGGGATGTTTCCCCCCTCTGCCATTCAAGGTGTGCACATACATATCAGCCACTTTTTTTCTGCTATACAGTCTGGAAATGGCAGTGTAGCATCAGTGATAGCAAACCAACTGAGACAAGGATAATACTACAGCCACTAAAAACTATTCAAACACATATGACAGGTTTTCCTACTTCTTATTCACAATGTTTTTGAACCTCCAAGGAGTGGCATTTTTTCACTGTACAGAGCTGGGAGCTATGAAACTGGATGCAGCTTTATTCCTTTGATATTTGGAATACATGAGGACATCCTTTTAATAATAAAGGCCTTATTACTTTTAATCTATGAACTTATAGGAGTTCTATGCTTACAAACCCACTCTGAGACTTGTATTTTTTTTAATGTTTTGAGGCTTTTTTGGAGAATGGAGATTAACACAGTAAATACTGCAAATTGTCTGTCCAACAGATTGACTGTACTGCTCAAATGAAAATCCAGCACTTGGGGAATACCATTATCTTTCACCTCCTGAAGTTCAAATAAACAAGATGGGTGTAGCTCCATCTCACTGCCTGGCTGCTTCAGAGCTGGTGGAGAGGAGGGAAAGGACAGAAGAAGGTGCCATATAAAGTAATGCCACTGTTTTGTCTTCCTCTCCTCCCACAGCTTGATTTTTGACTCTTCCTCTGGGTTCTGTACACAGGTCATCATCTTCCTTTATAATCAACTTACTGGGTTCCAAATCTACTCTGGAACTCACTCCTCACTATGGCAATGTCACACAGAATCCTCTCAATACTGTGTGTCAGCTTCTCTGTGCTAATATTTATTCACAGACAAGGTTAAGTGCAATGTGACTAAATCCAAGTCTCTCGGGGTTCCTCCTTAGTTCTCTGCACTTCTTTGTGCTCTATTGTGGTTGAGACCATCATCTTCATTAGACATGCAGGCAATTTGTGGAACATTTTCAATTCTTCTCTTACTCCACCTACACAGATGTATCATGCCAAAAGACTGCCATTCGTATTTCTTCAAAACCATGAAATGTTCAGCTGCTTAAAACCTAAAACATATCACAAAAACCCTATTCCTTCAGCTTTTCATGTCATACAACTGTAATCTCACTCAAATCCCCTTGCTCTTCCACCTCACTACTGAAGTTCTTTTACCCATGAGGTCTGGATGGCTTCACATCTTCCAAGCTGGAATCTGCTCTGCAGCACTTCCTTCATTCAACTCACAAGCAGGAAACCAGGTTGGCATCATTTCCTCATCCACCCAGCCTACTTCTTCCTGCAACACCCTTCCTTTTTACAGCATATAACAATCTTGAAAATCCATCTTTCCTGTGATGCCACAGTCCCCACAGACTGCTGTTTATATGGGCTTTATGCTTCGCTTCTGTGCACACACATGTAATGATAAAATCATTATTTCCACCATGGCTTCTGTCTCCAAGTGCAGATTATCTCTTCTGGAGAGGAACTTGAGTAAATCACTGGAGGAAGACAGCTCAACCCTGAAAAACCTTCACTGTGTGCAACAACAGAAGGACACAGCCCAGAACCATCTCCAGCTCCTAGAGAGAGTTATTCCAAGTGTATTGGCACCCCGTGTCCTCGTGTACCCATCTGCTGATTGGCCTCCAAAGCTTATATTTTTTAATTACTGTGCAGACTTTACTTATACATTCAACACAGCATATGTAAAGTGAACTGGAAACATGTAAACAGCCAAATTCCTCAGGGCACCTCTCGTGCTGTCCCAGCCCAGCTGTGGCACTTACCAGCCGGTCTCATCAGTTCTCCACCTAAACCCCTGCAAAACAGAAACAGCCTTCAGCAACCTGAGTGTGTATTGCCCATAGTGAGGCAAAAAACACCTCAAAACCATTTCAGAATGAAAGCAGAGCACAAAATACCTGTGGTTCTGTATTTGATCAACTCTGCTCCCTTTTAAATCAACTTTTCTTGACTTCGGTGTGATTAATATAAACCTCTCCTCAATATTAACCTTTCCTCTCACATAAAGGTACTCTGTCTTCCTAATCTTTAATGTGAATAATAAAAAGACTGTCAAGTTCATTCTGCTTTTCTTTCCACTTGCTTCAGAAACATTCCAAGCCCATGAGACTGGCCAAAGGACTTTCCAGTCAGTCTCTAACAGCGTCTGATTTCCATAGGTGAAAAGGAACTATATGCAATTTTTAAATAACATCATCTCTGTGAAACTAAATAAAAACTTCCCTTCCCAGTTCCCATTTTCACATATGTTAAGTGCTTTCCTCTCTCCTAGAGAGATTTATCACCCTTCTCCTTTCCTGCTCAAGCCCCTTCCCAGGTGATTTTGTGTTTATCACCACAAGAAACACACCAGAAAAGAGAAACAAACGGCTCAAGCTATTTCAGACCCTCCTGAGGTAAAGGATGGTTTCACCAGCTCAAACCTCAACCCAGTTCCTCTGTCTGAATGTGAGCCTGGCCAGTAACAGCACTGGGGGAAGAAAATCTGAACTGGGCAGAAAATGGGGAGAAGGAAAAGCACCCTGGAAATGGCAGGGCCTGTTTCCATTCTTTGGCTCCTGGCTGCAGGCAGAGACTTCTCCTGACCCCACTGAGCACTGTCTGCTGCTTGTCTGGATACCCATCCCCAGGGCAATGCCTGAGGTGCCTCAGTGTCACTCAGTGTTACCCTCTGTGGCTTCATTGTTCCATTTTGTGAACCTTTGACCTCCCCTTCCTATGGATATTTCCTCCCTTGACTCCTCATTGTCTCCCTTCACTTCTGCTGGAATATTTCCTCCCTGAGGTGTGCCAAACCCTAAAGCACCTGTTTGTATGTCCATGCTCTGGCAGAAACTCCCAGCAAGGGGAGCAACAACAAAGACTTGTTTATTTGCTTGTTGTTTTTTGTTTATGTTAAACATTTTCTTCCCTCCTCTCCTCCTCCCTCCCCACAATAAAATTAGTAGCTGTGCTCAGAAGGCCAGCTTAGCAATCCTAACAACTCTTAACAACTTGTTCTCCAATTTATCCCTCTGTATGAGCTTCAAAAGCCTGAACATTTTTGAAACATGTTTTTCCATTCCACACAAGGAGGTCCCTTCTGTAACATGCTCTGGGTTTCTGACTGCTCAACAATTTCATTGGTTTTTCAGGTAATGCAGAAACGCCAACTCCACAATATCCTCGTTTGCCATAGGTCAGCACTTCCTTTAATTGAGAAACTTTTGCTTTCCACAATCAATATAAATTAGGCTTAATCTAGTAATCCCAAACTCAGTTTATCATTGTAGGAAGCAAGCACAGATTCTACATCCTCATGCTGATAAGGTCTGTGTATTGTCTACTCCACCTTTCTGCCATGCTGTCTGCTCTCCAGCTTCTAAAAAATTTAAATTAGAAAACAAAAAGTGATGCAAGGAGTCGAGACAGTGGCAAAAACAGGTGACTGATGTGGCAAGCCTTGCTTCCTCTTCCACACTTCTTTTCCCCTTTATTTTGCCTTCACCCGTTCCTTGCCTTTTGTCTGTAGCCTTACTGCAAATGAGTATAAAATAATCACCTTGCAAATGTGTTTGGTGTGCAGCAGAGTCTGCTGATGCAGGGATTCAGATATGGACTGCTCTGTTCCAACTACAAAGCAAGAACTGACTCACAAAGGCTGCTCTTCTCCATTTCCTTGCACTGCCAAGAAGGAAGTCAGGCCACTTCAAGCTGTGCTGATGGTAATAATTTGAGTGCTACCCCTTCCTCTGGCGTTTCACCAACTGCATTTAACTCCAGAGTTTAGAGCCTCTCTGAGGATTGCTGTCCCCATCCAAGAATGCAGAAAGGTGACAGGGATTTGCATAGCAACTCCTCCACATGGCACAAACTCCAACCCAATCCCTCTTGGGTGGCACCATGACCTGTGTGTGCTCCTCTGCAAAGCTTCCCCAGTTGGTTCTTGCCCAGACACTCTGGATGTCCACCAATACAGCTAATATTCTCCCCCTTTCCACAGCTCATGCATATTTCACCTTTAAGAACCAAGAATTCTATCGGAATCCAAGATCTTTCCTCAGTCAGTGCTTGGTTTGTCAAACATGATGCACATCTTTCTATTAACTTTATCTCACTCCACAGTATTTCACTAAATTAAAAAGATACGGATCTACCTAATTCAGAGATTCTGAATTTTGCTGTACAGTCAGTATTCTTTCTTTTTTATTCCAAAGACACATCCACAAGTTGCACCACATTATTAGATGTACCTGTTTCAAGCTTTAATTATTAATTCAATTTGCAAATTGACTGATGCAGTGCCCAGGTTCCACAAGCTCCTAAGCATTCCTTCGTGTGTGCAGTTCCACAGCAATGCTTCTCTCCTAGAAACATCCTGGGGTGAGTCACAATTTATGTGTGGAAAATAAAATATATAATCCCTTGCAGAACTGACGAATTAACATTACTGACCTAAGAATGACAGTATCTATTTTATAATTACATTGGCTTGAATCAGAACCAGTGACAGTGCTGTTCTCAGGGCATAAAGAAGTTCAAAGTACTTTTGTGGATTTATTTTTTTAAATTATTTTAAGCCTGCTGCTTTTTGTGAGAAGGCCAGAATTCCTCTTTAAGGTAATAAAAATAGCAGTAACTGAAGCTGCTTAGAATTAAAAAGCATCTATGCTTTCACAGATATTCAAATCTGAAGCTAAAAGTACCGGAATAACTGAAGAGATTCAGTTGTAAACACTGGATTTTGGGAAAGCTGAGAACAATTTCACCTCCATATGAACAGCAACCAAACATTTTCCTTGGGAACTCTTTGTCCTAAATAGAACTGAGGATTCTTTAAAGGTCCAGGTTGCACATTCCCTGGGTTTTGCAGGTACAGAATGGCTGTGTGTCAGAGGCACACAAGGGGGAAAGAGAAACCCCTTACATCTGAACAGATTAACAAAGCTTTCATGGCCAGCCCTTCAAGATGCACAGAATAAACCCCACCAACATGAGAAACACCAAGGTTTAGGCTACTGTAAATTCACATGCCACGTTGTATTCTAATATCAGAATGCTACAGGTGAAATCCTGGCTCTATGGAAGTCAAAGCTTTCCCAGCGACTTCAGTTTGTAGCAGAAGAATTTCCCTCACAACTCTTCAGAGGACAGTGCAGCACAATCTCACAGAGCCATCCAGGTCCTGGGTGCATAAAACCATTTGAACTTGGAAAACTGTTGCAAAGCTGGAATTCTCTGCTGATTAAGCTCATATGCCTAAAAAACTCTTTTAGGCAGATGAATGCCAAGAAACACATTTGCCCTGAAACCATCAAGATTAGTTACAACCTTAAAGGTCTTTGAAATGAGTTTCTCTTTTGCCCAGCACCTGTCAACACCTGCGGGCTCCCTTACTCTGCTGGAAAAGCCGAAACTCGGAGGGTGCTGCTTCAACTGCCACTGGCTGTTACTCCAAGCTCCTAAATCTGCTGGGCTGCCACAGCTGACGTGCTCCACAGCCAGCCAGCCTCTCCAGAGGCTGCAGGGATGAGCTCAGAGCAAGGCTGGGTGTGCTGCACGTCGCAGGCACCGCGCTGCCCGGCGTGGGAGTCGCTGACGAACATCCCGACACATCCAGCCAGGATAGAACCCTCAAGGGCCAATAAACACAACATGTGCTGAGATACAGAGTGCACTGCAACCACCTGCAGGCAGCCCAGCACCTCCATATCCATTTCTGATCTTCTGGGCACTCAGGCCTGTGGTATCAGACTCAGAACTGGCTGCAAAGAAGCTAAAACATATTCTGAACATCTGTTCAGCTGGATAGTCACTCAAGAACCTCAGACCAGATGAGGCAGTTTCAGAGAATCTTAACAGAACTACTATTAAAATACTTTTAGTATTAAAATACTTCTACTTTTTTAAAAGTCTTTTCTTGAAGACTTTTCATATTATTGAATCACAGAATTATTCAGGTTGGAAAAGACCTTTAAGATCATTGAGTCCAACCACTGCCAAGACCAACCTAACCCTTTTAAAGGTGTTAAAACCTTTTAAACTAAACCCTTTTAACATATCTTTTAAATCTAGGTTTTCACAGATGGCAAAAACCAGCGATGGTGACTGCACCACTGCCCTGGGTAGCCTATGCAAGGGCTTCACAAATCTTTGAGTGAAATATTTTTTTCTAACATCAAGTTAAACCTTCCTTGGTGCAACTTAGGGCCATTTCCTCTTCCCTACCACTTGTTATTTGGGAGAAGGAGTGTTGAGAATGAGTACAAGGTCTCAGATGCACAACAGAAATAGATCTGCTACAAAAAAAACCAGCTACTAACCATGCTGGTGCAGTGGAAGCAGAATGGAATCAGGCTGACTACTGGCTCTGGGTTTAAACCAGCAGAGTGATTTCTTAACCCAGGTAACACAGCTGAAGGCAACAGATGCCACAAGTTTTCATCTCAGGTTTTTATACATAAAAGTGCCATTTCAAACAAATAAAATACAGCACAATTTTTGTAACTTTATAAGCTGGACAGCCCTAAACAGGCACAGGAGGCAGATGCTCTACAGGGCATGGTTTGCATATGCCTTGGGGTAACCCCCACACAGAAACCCAGAAACTCCTGCACAACCCACAGCTGGAAGTGCACATGCAAATGCTCAAACCAACCAGCTCCTCCAGACAAACCAGTGCATCAGATGTGGCAGGATCAAGGCTAATGGCAGGAAGTACACACTGATGTGCCTGGACTTGCAGGCTCCTTTGTACTATGGTAAACCCAGAAAGGACTTCTGCAGGAGGACAGAAAGATACTTGTATTTTTAAAAAATTAGTAATACAGTAGAAGATGGGATTTTCTACAACTAGCATAAAAAAATTTGAATGCTACAAGTATATTCAAAACTGAGACTGACTGCAGTATAACTCAAAACAGGACTGTGTAAAGGATAATTTATGGCCATTTTTCAAAATCAGGTTAAAGATGGTGCAAGAACTGCTGAACAAAGTAAGATGGTAGAGCAGCTCTATCAATGTCTCCATTACAGCACTTTGACTTTCTCCTGTTTGACTTGAGGTCCTTATGGATTCAATAGAATCAGACAGTCAAGAAACCCCTGACCCATTTTTCCAGCTTAAAATTTATAAATTGCAATTTTATAAAAAAATATTTTAAAAAATCCCAAAATCCAGCATTTCTACACTTTACTTCCTTTTCCCTTTCTCAGAGGGCAAAAAATTCCCTAGAACAGCTTAATCAAAGCATTAAAATCCCTTCAGTCCCTGACAAGGCTGTTTAGTGGCCAGAAGTGAAAGCAAAATATCTGATAAACAGTTGAGACGTGGCCAGATGCTCTCTGTTAATACAGTTTAAAAACTTGAAACACAAATAAAAAACAGAGGTTTTCAACATTCCTCTGAGATGTTGTTAACACTGAAAATTCCCAGTAGCAATTTCTCAAATGGAAATCTTTGGAATATTATGTGCAATAATTACTCATCATGAAACGAGTTTGGCTTGTTTCACTAAATGCTTGCCCAGCAACACTCAAATTGTTGGTTTGTTTTTATAACCTAGTTTATTTTTCTTGTCCCATTTTAAAATATTTTATGCATACTGATATTTTACAATATGGATTAGGGCAGACATCTCTGTCTCAGCTAAGTATGAGAACAAACAGCAGTGAATCAATCTTGCTTGGAGTTGAATTAGAACTCTTATCTAGAACAAAAACATTTCTGTAGGCATCTTATAAATACCATTAAGTGCAAGAAGTGCACATTATGACAAAAACAAATTACACCCAAGCTCCACCCTGACATTAAAGAATTTATGGAAGCCAAGAGAGCCACCCACAAAGACATGAATATACAGTATCAGCACTAAGCCCATCTGCCAGCCCAAGCTCACTCAGGGTTGGAAGTGTCACATTTCTCTGGATGACTCCTCAAGAAGTAAATTTTATCATTTTTTTCAGAAAGTTTCATGATTAAAAAAACTTGCATAAAAATTCTTTAACCTGTAATTAAGAATTACATAAAAAACTAGTTCAGGTTTACTGCTTTTCAGGAAAGGCACATGTGAAGAAGTGAACTAAAAATGACCAAAAAATCTTGTCAGTTAAAGGAGGAAAAACCCTCACTTGCATACACAGTTATTAGGGAATACAAGTCATGATTTGATTTCCTTCAATTTAGAACCAAACTCTGAAGTCACACACCAGTTTTAATTCACATGTATTTAACAGTTCCTTAAGCAATATCCCTTAATTTCCTGGAAGCTTCAACAAATAGGAAACGAAAAACAACTTAGTGAAAACTCATTTACATTTTCTTTGTCGCAAGAGCTGAAAAATTGCCCTGAACCTTTCGCAATGCTCCTGTCCTGCCTGTCACACAGGATGATGAAAGGAATTCTGGAACTCAGAGGCAAAGAAGGAGAGGAGAGGAGAGGAGAGGAGAGGAGAGGAG
>VWZS01003647.1:280381-353506 GCA_013397075.1 Rhabdornis inornatus
AGGAGAGGGAGGAGAGGGAGGAGAGGGAGGAGAGGGAGGAGAGGGAGGAGAGGGAGGAGAGGGAGGAGAGGGAGGAGAGGAGAGGAAGATATTTGGAATTTGGGGCTCATTAGTTCAAGGTCAGTCCTGCAGCCCCTCATGAAGCCTCTGCAGACAAAGCACCCGAGGGACTGGGGTGGGTGTCCCTAATTGTACAAACCTTCCCCCCCCTTCCCAGATCCTGATTTCACTTCTTTTAACTGACATTTTCCAAGATAAAAATGATGGTTTTGCATCTTTTTGCTTACCTGTACAACTGACGACTGCAAAGCTGGGGGAAAAAAAAGGCAACACATATTAGTATTAATTGAGTTTGTTTGATCCAGGTGTTATCATTTTTCCCCCTCACATGCAATGCCATACACTGTGAGCTGTGCAAAACTTTACAGTTAATTTTAAAAATAAAATTCAAAGGGAAAACCTCTTTAAAACAACTTCTCAATACCCATTTGAACTTTGTTTACAAAACAAAACCATTTAACACATTCATAAAGCACTAATTTCCTGAATTCCAAACTCAAGCTGCTCCTGCAAATACCCTGGAAGCCAGTTTGGCTTTTTAAAACAGATTTGCTTTCCACCATCGGCCCTTTTAGAACAATGATAGACTGCATTGTCTGATCACTGAAAATAACTTTGCAAGCTACAGATCAAACAGAAAAAACTTTAAATAAAGGCTTAAATGTGGCTGAAAAAATTTATTTCATTCTTAATGTTACAGCAAGATATTGTAAAAAAATCGGAGATTATCACATTTCTATGTAGTAAAAGCCAAAAAACCCAGATTATTTAAAATTGAGAGTTTATGCAACTGCATCATAACAATTTAAGGCCACTGTAAGTGCAGAGATGTGCTGACCAAGCTTTCAGGCATTTCAAGATGAGAAAGTTAAAGGAGGACAAAGGTGCTTTTTCAATCTGTGGCAGCAGCTCTGAGCTGTGCCCAGAATTTAACAGGAACCTGTGAAGTTTGGTGGGTGAAGGGTGAAGTGTGACAGCACAGCAGAGCTGGCACTAAAGGTCCCCTAGATCCTGCAGGAACCAGCCTGAATGCTGCAGTACTGTCTGTCCCATGCTGGGGTGAAAAATCCAGCAACATGGGATGACTGAATATGAAAGGGACAAATAAAGCAAAATTACCTCCACAGAAGTATTTGGAAGTGCTCTGAGCAGGGCAAGGCTTCATTTAGCATAAGCAGAGATACAATGCATCAATTGAGATGCAGAATATGACTTTTGAGGTCTATAAACAGGAAACTGTGGATGCAGGGACAAAGAATGGGCTCACCAGATGTCCCTTGAGCACAGTTATCCCAAGACATCCAGCTCTCACAGAGTCTGGGGGTATCCAAACCACTGTTTGTGACAAGGTTCACTCTTGGCACAGGGTTGAGCAAGGTGGAGAACAGCTGCCTTAATTGTAAATCTTTGTTAAAAATCATGCAGCATTCCAGGTTAAAAATAGATTTGTGCTCGCTACAAACCTCTTGGTGAATTTGCTTGAGTCCCTCCAATGATTTTTCAGTGAAATAGTATGTTACAGATCTGTAAGAGTATACAAAATGTTTAATGCAGGTTTCCTCATCATGCTGTAAATATTTTTTTTCCATAAAGTCATTGTACTTTTAAACAGAAAACCAATCATTTGATTTTCAAATTATGCTCCACAGAAATACGCAGTATTTATTTTTAAATAGTTCAGCAAACATAACATTAGAAATTCTTTCCTTATCATACAGAAAACTATTCCAAAAAGCTAATAAAAAAATCAGTGTCACTTTCTGATAACATTATAATTGCCCATACACTGATAACCCTTCTCAGTTCAGTTGTATGTTTAGACTCCAACACTTCTGTGATTTTTCCATCTATTTCAAGTACTTCCTACTACTACAAATGATCTGTTTTCCTTGAACTTGAAATTCAAGAACAAATTCTTCTGCTGGACACTGCTGGCAGATGTGTGTGTAAATATACAGATACACTTTTATATACACCTGGACCAGCACTCATCAGCATTAAATCAGTCTCACTCAATGAGCTGCTTAAGGAAGTTTTTCTCCAACCCTGAAGACAAAAGACTATCCCTACCCAGGAAGAGAGCACACTTATAGGGAAAGAGGAATTAATCTGTATTTAACTGATCACATTCAATTCTCCAAGTAAGGCAGCAAATGATCTTTTGTACTGATTATGAATTTAAGACTGAAGTCTTAAATCACTGAATAAAACGTGAAAGCTCAGCATCACTCATAAAAACAAACAAAAATTCAATGGATATGCAGTTCAGTAAGATGAAGATTTCCATAATTATACTCAGGAAGTTTTTAATAGACCAGACATGAAAGGAAAATTTATAGTCTAGATAATCTTGCATTAATACCTATTATTCTCTTGTGCCAGTTTACACAGAGCATGGGTGATCTCAGCACAGGCAAGGATTGCCCCATGGCGTGTGTGCAGATCTGAGCCCACTGATAAAGGCAGAAGTCTTGGCAAAACTGAAAGAGATTAAATAATTTTTTTTTAAACAATGCAGAGCAATGGATCACAGATCTAAATGTAATTTTGCCTGCGTAGAAATAACACTGGAAAAGCACTTCTGTAAAGTCAAGTATGGCGACTTTGTGGAAAACAAGTTTTAATGAAGTAAATTCTGACAAACCACACTGAGCTATTTTATACTCCCAACCACCTCCCTGGCTGGAGCAAATAAAATAACATTGCTATTGGGCACTGAACTGGCTGAGCAGTCAGGGAAGTGGGGCTTGTACTGCCATGGAATTTTATTTCCATGTTAAATGCCACCTTCCTGGAGCACAACAGGAGCCCAGGCAAGGTCTGCCACTGCAGGCTCTCAGGGGCTGGGCACTGCCTTCAGCCACACGAAAAATCTGCCAGCACAGCCTCAGCATCTGCAGTGGGCTCAGCAAAGGACCCTGGGCTCATGCTGAAAAAACATCTGATTACACACACAGTGAGAAAGGAATTCTTCTGCAGATGTCAGGCTGGACAAGACAAAACAGATTCCCCACCCTTTGCAACATCAAAGTCTTCTCAGCAAGAGCTGAGAATTTGAGGGGTAGCTGCTGGAGTTGTTCCCACACCACTGCACCCATTTATTCACCTCACAACCAGCAGAGTCCAGGTACCTAAGGCCCACACCCCAGATAAAAACCAACCTGACAGTCATTTCTAATTTCTACATAAAACCTGAAAACAGGTAAAGCCATCAGGGTAACTACACTGTATTAAGTGGCAAGAGGAAATCTTAATTTTTAGTAAGTAGAAATCTTAAATTTTATAAAGTAGATTTATTAGACCTTTTAGGTTTGTCCTGCCTAAGCTGAGCCTGGCTGAGCAGAGCTCAGCTGGTACCTACCCATGTTTGCCATGTACTCAGGAGCCTGGGGAGTGATGTTATGCAGAGCTTTGGTTGCAAGTTCTCGAATAACACTGCAGAGGTAAAAAACATTTCTGAGGGTTAGCAATTCAGTAGAAGCAATGTGTTAAAAAAATCATGTGAGGAAGAGACCCCTGCCCCCAACCAAAATCCAGGCAAATATTCAAAATTACAGTAGTCTCTATCCATCCTATGCTTCCCCCTTGCAAAAAAGCCAACAAAACCAAAGGGCACCAATGCAGCCAGCCTGCAGCCAGCTTTCAGTGAAGTGAAAAGAGCTCAAGGAGACAAGGAAAAACACCAGTGGGGCTGGTGGAACCTGAGGGCTCATTTTGTGCACTGGCAGGGACAGAGCAGTAAACTGTGATTATTTCTCATGATGCAAACTATGATCAGCACTGATAGAATCTCACTCGTGTGATACGTACACATTTCAATCTTCCTGAACACTGAATGTGAGTAAGCACCATCTCTATGCATGAAATCTGCTTTAATTAGGATAATTGCATGGTGACAGTGTTTACCCCTCACACACACTATACACCATATAAACGGGTTTTATTAATCTATTAACAGATTGAGGTCATGGCCAAAAGACAAAATTCATAAACCTATTGAAGTGACAATCTGCTTGGGAGGTACAGATGGTATCACTTACTACTCGCCCAGTTTCCTTCAGTCAAATGCTACTGCAAACCCAGGTGTGAGTAAAATTCACATAAATAATCTACAAATGTGCAATATGCAGAATTCCTGGATATTAATAATTAGATTTTATGAACTTACCTATCCCAGTGGTTAATCTTCATGTTAACTAAATGATCAATCATTGGCTGTGTATACTCAGGAAAGCCAGCAATATACACACTGAAAAAGAAAAAAACCCAAATATAGGTTAGAAATATAGCACAGACACAGAGAGTACAGAACCAATATCTGTGTGCATTTTAGCACAGCCTGTTCCAAAGGATTAAATCCTCTGGTTTTAAGCCAACCAAAAAATTACTCAAATGTGCCTTCTCCTTAATGAGACACAGCTGAATGACAGGATGGGAAGTATTCTGAATTCTTGAAAAAACTTAAAATCACTTCTGCAAAACTTTCAAACTGTTTCTAAAACCTGCTCAATATATGACAAGCTTGACATTCAATCCCATTGCTACATTCCAGAAAATCCAGATGTGTATATTAACTTGAATAACCATTTCAGATTGGAGAAACACATCACTGATATCAACTACAAGACAGAGAAAATATAAGTTACAGAAATGTGTTGAATCTTCATAAATGATCCAAATGGTCCAAAATGGAAAAGGGGTTTTCCATTTGTCCTTTTTAAAAATCAAACATATGCAGATGGTTAATTGTGACAAAAGCTGTGAAAGCTGCAGAGTTCAGGTGTGAGATGGAAGGGAACACCAGCACTCATAATCTAAGGAGCCTGCATTTCCTAACTCACATCCACACTTCCAGTCTTCAGAAGCATCAACTATTGAAAGCCAAGGTCAACACAAGTGAAGTGAAAAGTTTCTTCAGTACATCTGATGAGTGTTAAATCACCTTGGGAAGCCCAACAATCAGCAGGATGTGTTTGTGCCAGAAGGGCACAAAGGGACTCACGGATTACCTTAATTTCACCTTTTCATATCTTTTGAGTGATTAACTTTGCAGCTATAATGGTTCCATTAATATACCTGTGTGCAATCAGAAGCAAACAAAGAGAAAAACCAAATTTTTGCCACATGTTCCCATCCTGATATCTCTGGAATTCATCAGAGAGGAAATCCTTAAATCCACAGCCCAGACCTCAGTTACTTGAACCAACACTGGACACAGAAGCACCCTTGACCGAACCCTAGAGAAGGATTTGACAGTTGGTTCAAATTGTTGTTGATGCCAGCAGAGGAAGGACAAAATTCATCTCTCTAGGTCCTTTCCCTGTTCTGCAGGAACACACAAAACCAGACATTTCCTCTGCCATGTTTGAGCTCTCCTCTCTTCTTTGTAGCTGCTTTTTGAGTCCCAGTGTTAGCACCCACCATTCTTGGCAAACACTTTAATTGAACTTCCTTGCCCAGCTCAAAATCAATCTCTTGGGTCACAGGTGTAGCTAAATCCCACTTTTAGTTTTAGTTTATAACTATCTTTAACTACAGTCCTCATCTTCTCTGCCCTACTGAGAATTTAATGCAAGAAGCCTTGCATACAAGCCTGTACTTCCTGATGATGGTGCTGGTTAGATTTTTGTATCCCACTCAGGTTAAGAAGCTTTTTCCTTAACTCTGCTTGTACCAAGCTTAGAATTCTTGGAATCACATAATCTCTTTACTGCCAGTTCATATAAAATAGGTTTCCTCAACCTTCCATCCTCAGAAATGTATTTTGATATTTGAGCTGAATCCTGCAAATACCATCAGCAAAAAGGGCACCCAGTATGAAAAACCTGTGTTAAAATATTTAGATTTGAAAGGCTCTAAAGAACTATTTATACACACACACACAAATATTTGTAAATACACATGATACTGCCCCTTTACCAGAACATTATCATCATTTATGAACCAAATTCAGCTGTAGAAATTGACACTTTTTTTTTTTGAGCTTTTATTGCTCAACATTATTATGGTACATGTTTTCTGAGTAGCCAAATATATACCTGGGTGCTTTTTCCTTTAATGTTACTCAGGGAAAAATATGGAAATAGCTGAGTAACTTAAGTATTGACCTGAATAATGACAGCCTGCTTAAAGAGCAGTGTCATTTTTTGAAAGTAATAGAATGAATGAGATTGCAAATATTTTACCAAAAATAGTTTGATTAATGGCACTGAACATGGTTTCAGAGAATCAAGCTTCTAAGTGCATAAGGCTATTTATAAGAAGATTTACAAATTAATTCCTCCTGCTGAAAGAAAGCAATCAGCAGCAAAAATATTTTCATTTAGGTAAGTGGCACTTGTACAAAATCTCTGGAAGTAAAAAATAAATTAAATTACCAATTCAGCTCTTGAAAAGTCAGAAGAACTTAATCAGTCTCCAAGCCAGAATTACAGAAGAGAGAAAATAAAACCTGCTTTGTCACTTGGGAATGTTTTCAATTTTCTGTAGGTACAAAAACTCAGAGTTCCAGAGATCACATGGCTGCCATACACGTGCCTGTGGAGCAGCATGGACACCCCAAGCTCCTGCATTTCCCCATCCCTGTAGGCGGGAGCTCTGGGGAAGGCTGTGGGAGGAGGGTGGGGACCCCAGAAGGGCTGACAGTCGGTAAAAGGTGAAGGTATGAACAGACTGAAATGATTCTGCACAGAAGGGACACTGCAGAGTTGGACAGATCAATTAAAAAATAGTCGAGGTGAAGACAGAGTGTTCCAGTACAGATTATCTTCAAAACCTCTCAGTGGCAGTGATAAAGCTGGTAGTGGAGCACGCACCATCATGTACCTGTCTGGTGTTTCTGTTCCCCAAGGACATCATCTGCTCAACCCTTTCTGACCTGCTGGGCTCCTGAGCAGCCCCACGGGGCAATTTCCTGCCCTGTCTCAAACAGGGCTGAATCACCCTCCGTGGGTGCTGCTGTGCTGCTCTCCCCACCCTGCTCTGGGCACAGCCTGGACTCCAGGCCAGACTGTCTGAGACAACTCCAGCCCTTGCTCATGGTCATTTCCTTGTGAGGAAATGCAATATTCTGCTCCTTCTGGCCATCCAGTTTGGATCCCAACTCCCCTGATTTCAGCACCTCTGTGTTTCCAGAGCTGACTGTGTATTCCAGGAAAAGCCCCTGGTTTATAATCACACCACTCCAGCCTGGTTATTTCTCATCTGCTCTTTGCAGGCTGCACTGCAGAGATCAGTTTGGTTTTCAAACACTACTGCACACCGTGGCCAGCTTTCCCCTGAGCTAACACAAGCACTCCAGTTAAAGGTCTATGCACAGACCTCAAATTCAACAACTTGGGCAAACTGTTTTTTTTAAATGGGTATGACTTGATTCTTTCACCCACATCAGAGCCTATCTGCCATCATAACAACCTCTCCTTTGACTACAACTCTCCAAACCCCCTCATCTTGCCCAGCCCTGAGCAGCTTGGACAGTTTGGTGACACCTCTTGGCTGCTTCATCCTTGTAGTCAAGGAAACCACAGCCACATTTTCACTCTGCCTCACACACGATGATCAGTTCAGTGCAAAATAAAAACACAATTTTGATTTACTTAAAACCATCAGTATTAAACTATATTCAGTAAGGTGAGGCAATCAGACAAGTACTTCATCAGGTACAAGAAGTCCCTCATATTTAGGAAAACTAATGATTGGAAACTTACCTTATAGTCAAGTAACAGTTAACTCTGTTACCAACAGCAAAATAATCAGCTGCAGTGAGAATGTCAATGCCATGGGGGAAAGTGCCCTACAAACAAAATATTATTTTAAAATGTATAATATGTTCCAAATAGGCAACACGATTGAAAACAAATCTCCTCCTACTCTCTCAAGCACTGAAAAAATACAATTTAATTTATAGTAAAATCACTTATATTAGAGACATAAAGGATATTGAATATATAAACAGCAAAATACCTCACTCTGCTTGTGAGTCAACGATAAAGAGCCCAAGCAAATGACAGCAGGCAGTAACCTATGCAACAATTCCCTTCACACTTCCCTGCCATACCAAAATATATATTTAGTTAACACATGACTATGTATATACCCAAAAGATGATTCCTGTAGAAGGATTTAGATAAACATAAACATGTTTCCAGTTTATGTGAAGGCACAAGGTGAGTTTAATGAAATATAAAATTAGAGATTTACGCACCAAGAGGTGCATCACGTGTAGAAAACATGGGAGTTTTTACTTACACTTGTATTTTATGACTCATTAATGAACTAAAAAATGGGGTTGGTTTGTTTTTAAAATGAACACTGGTTCCCAGCACAGCCTGAAACATTGAGTCCTACTGAAGGATCCCACTTCTGCCACCACTTCTCAAACCAGTCTATTTCTAGAAGACAGATTATCTTTCTAAGTACGAGATTTCCACTTAGAAACCTGCATTTCTGTATGCAAGCAAGACAATTCAGGTATTCAGAATTTCATTGGCTCTGGCTGGTTTAACAGAGCATCAGTAGAGGCAGCACAGCAGCCATGAGCCACGGTGAAGAACAAATGGAAAAGAGCCAGCTGACACTGGCTCCACTCACTTCCAAAAGGGACACTCAGAGGGTATTAAAACAATGAGGCTCCCTGAAGTACAGGTTTGGGATGTGATGCAGGTTTGTTTACAGCTCACTCATCCCTTCCACATCAGGATCCAGCCATGCAAAACTAGTGGGAAGTATCTCTCCATCTGAGCCTGAATCACTGAAGCAGTTTACCCTGGAAGCAGTGGGAGCTGCCAGCTGCTGCCAAGGTCCTGCTTTGGGAAGCAGAATTCCAGTGCTCCCAAAAAACAAGGCCTGAAATCTGACTGGACCAAGGAGAGACAGAGTATTTATGGCTTATCCAAGCCTGCAAGTCTTGGTGACTCAAAGGTAAAATCAATGCTCTGTCCAAAAGCCTCATGAAACCCTGATTAGGGGCAAAGAAGTACATGAGAAACACCTCAGCATGATGTAAGGCCAAAGAGCAAGACACACCATGGAATATATAAAGATGCATACTACATAAGGAAAATCTCAGCCAAACAATTTGAATTCTAGCTGCCAGCTGGACCTGGCTGTCTGTTCCCCAGCTGTGAGTGTGCCAATTCGATGCCATCTCACAAAGGGCACGGTGCCACCAAGCCTGTCAGTGAGCCAGCATCATTCCTGACTTCAGCAACACAGAGGTCACAGCCAGTGGGAAAGTCAGGCTTTACAGAACAGCCAACAGCTTCTGTTCTCTCAGAACACTTCAGACTTCTCCAGCACACAAGCTGGTATTATAGAAGTACGAGCATTTCTCATGATTTATGCTCAAAAGAATTCTTCAGATTTTTCAAAGCTTCTACTTACACACAGTGTAAGTGGCATTCTTACCATGGCTTCTTCTGTGGCCATCAGCAAGCTCTGGATTTGGGACATGTGGAATTACAAAGCTGAAGGAGGCAGGGACCACGGAACAAATTTTCTCCACCTATTTAGCACCAGCATCATTACCTCAGGTGGAGAATATGTTTTAGCTCCTTCCAGTTCAGAGAAAGGGTGTCTCTTCCAACACATTGTGAACTCCAGAGGGTGGATCTACTCATTAAGTAACCATTTTCCTAGGCACCAAGGAATGGCTCAGCAAGTAAAACTTCTGACCTTCTGCAGGAACCAACTGGAGCTTGACAGTCCCTCCATGCCATGAAAATTCACTGTCCACTGCTGATGTGCCAGCACCGAGGCTGACATCATCATCATGTGATGACACATTTGAGTTGTGGGTCAAAGCACAGTCTGTAAGGAACTATCTGGCTGTAAAGTAACATGGACTGCACTCCTCTGATTAAGAAATTAAGAAAAAAAAAAAAAAAGAGTTTTTACTGCGTGGAAGCACTTCCAAACCTGTAGCAGCCAGGAGCCCTCTCTCCCCTGGGGCTAAGGCAGGCTAAGCTGTTATCTACCTCATTCAGCACCTCACACAGAGGAATCAGGCTGGGCTGCTGTGTGCTGCCCAACCTCTCCAGGGTAGGAACTGCAGACCCAGGAAGAGTCACCCTGGCTTCTGTTTATCACAGACCAGCTGGGTCAGGTCACCAAAAATCCCTACTCTCTTCTTCCTACTCTTCTTGCACCCTCTCTCTGCTATTAACTTACTTTCATCTAGAAATACACACTGACCATGAACAGATGGTTTAACAGCCAGAGTTCTAAAGGAATAATATTCTGGCTCAGAACAAAGAGATTTTCAGGAATGCTGTCAGGTGACAGCATTTTAACAAAGATCCCTTAAAAAGCAGCTTATTGATAACAAAATTGCCTTAACCATGCTCACATGCCCTGCTCTGTTCACAGGAGTACACTGACTGAACCATTCCTTCCCACACTTTCTCTCTTAGCTGTATTTTCAGCTTTATTAATTCCTGGCAAGAAATCCAAGTAAATCCAAGGCTTTACCCTATTTGCTTCTCCTCCAAGTTTGAAAACCAAAGTTGCCTTGAGGATTTTAACTGCTTAAATGTTGCTAAGTTACATAGGAACCTACCACAATACTTTTTACCAAAGGATTTGGGTACCTCCAAAAGTACCAGATTTCTCAAAATATCTAGATGGTACAAGAGACAAGCCCAAAAACTGAGTCGAAGACTCTTGAGCCTTGTTTACTGTGGAACCACCAACTACAGCAATGATTGCACAGCCCACTTCAGTTGCTCTGCTTTTACTGAAAACTAGAAAATCAATGAAACAAAAAACAAAACCAAAAACCTGCACTTTTCCTGCTTTAAAAGCACTGTAGCTTCCAGGGTATACAACGACCAGCTCAAATGCTGGTTTTGCTTCTCTAAAGGACTGAAAATTACCAGTAAGCTCATTTTCTTCCCAAACTGGAATACTCACAGATAAACTCACACCTCAGAAAAATATTCCACAAGAACTTGCTGCTCATAATGAAAACAATTATTTTGTGACATTCTTTCACTCAATTTTTCCAAAGCCAGGGTGTTTAATTTTGATTTTAGGCACTCCACACTTACAGTAACCTCCAAGGCACAAATGAATGAAGATGCAGGGAAGTCACCATACCTGTCTCCCAACATTCTCCTGGAAGGCAGCCTGAGGAACAGAGAACAAACACACCAAAACGAGTCAGGTTTGCTTTCTGATAAACACCAGATGATGAATTCAAAACACACAACAATATAAATGACCCATGGCTTTTCTGTTTTAAATAAAGTAAACTTTGTCAGTAGAACAAGCCCGCAGGGCTTTTCTGTTTCTGCATCTCCACGTTGTGCTGTTCCTGGAGCCCTGTGTTACCCAGCAGCAGTTTGAGAATGCAGTTTATTAAACTCGTCACACCCACACAAGTGCTTGGGAGTAGTGACATGAGGCTTGGCCCTGGATGGAAAGTCAGTGCCTGTAGACAACAGCAACTGAGGTAACTCACTCTTGTCTGGCTTCAACATCATTTGCTAAGAGTGGGCAAAGTTTAATTCTTTGTCAATGAAAACTTTGGGCAAAAGCCATTGAGACTGCAATGCTTATCTGTAGGGTATATGTCTCAAAGCATGCTGAAACATTGGGTTTGTACCATTTGAAGACAGAATTCATGTATATCTCTTGTATTTTGCACTAAATAAACTCAAAATCTTGCAAAAATGAAATGAAAACAACCATATAGTTAATCTGTCTACTTGTGTGGCACACAACCTATTTAATTCCCTACTTGAATTTTCCCTCTCTCGCACAAAAGCCCATTTTTTTTATCCCTTTAAGGGCCATAAAATCCTAAGGACTAATAGAAGCTGCTGTAAATTTTAACTCTTGAGAGGGGGGAGATCATCATTATCTGAACACTTCTCCATGGAACTGCTGCTCTCTCTGCACACATAGCTTTCCAGTGATGGACAACACTCGTTAACTGATATTTCATGGACAGGGGGAAGTTCTTAATGTTTACTGAAATGCCACAAGAATTTGGACAGCCAGAGCTTCTGTATTTCCTCCACAAGTCCAGCAGCCTGTGGTAATCCACCTGTGACAACAACAGGTTCAGCTGGCTCCCCAAGGATCACACAGCGCAGGTGGAGCAAGGGCTGCGCCAGCCGGGACGGAGCCGGAGCGTCCCGGAGCGCTCCCGGTGCTGCTGCCTGCCCAGGCTCTGCCTGCAGACCTGCCCGGGCAGCTCCAGCCGCTGCTGGCAGTGCAGGGCAAGGAACACAGCCTGGGAGCCCCCGCTGCCAGCAGTGCCAGCAGTGCCAGCAGTGCCCCTGGGCAGCACATCCAGCCGGGATGGAGCAGGAGCTGGGGCTGCAGCGCTGCCCTGGGGCTGCTCCTTGCTGGATGCTGCAGCCCAGCTGCTGACACCGGCCTTTTCCCCTCCTCTCCTCGCTCCCAAGCCAGGACAGCAGCGCCTGTCACTCTGCAGAATTCGTTTCTTTCGACTTCCAGCTCTACGTCCTGTTTTCTGCTCCCCTCCATGCATTACTGCGGGCATCGGCTGTATTTGATGCTATGCACCCTCCGGAGAACAATCAGACCTCGTTAACCTGTAGCCAGTTATGTGTGCAGCTCTGAGCTCCCCCTTGGCGAAAAGGAGGCAATCAGGAGATCATCTTTTAGGCAATTCCATAAAAAAAGGCATGTTTGGGATGCAGAATGTATTCTCTGGTAACTCTGGTGTATCCAGAACCCCAGTCTAAAGGGGTTAGTGGCACACTGGGCACTGCTGGGTTAACAGTTGGACTTGATGATCTTAAAGGTCTTTTCCCACTTAGATGATTCTATATTTTATGCTACTGAGACCGTTTTTTACTCAGCACAGGCACATTTCAGTGAGGATGACACTCTCTATCATATCCAAGGGATTTCATAGTTTAACCACTGCATTACAATGTCATTTAAAAATGTGCTGCCCAGGCAAGTGCCTAAATGATACAAAATCTGTAAAGCCCTGAAATTCCTAAAAGATGCCAAATTCCTAAGAGATGCCAAATACATCAAGTGTTTTGTGAAAGAAAATTTTCAGTTTTTCTGCAATCCCCTTCTAGAGATGGAAAAAATAGATAAAATATACTAATTTAAAGATTCTGTGAGATCAGAACCAAGGTGACCAACTAGTCTGGCAACCTGAACACTCTCTTTCCCACAAAAACTGAAAAAAATATTACAACATTCTCAAAAAATATTTAGTTTAAAACTAGGTACTTTAAACACTATCAGCCAAACAGGAGGAAAAAAAAAAAAACCCTCTCTTTGAGATGTCAGAGCTGAATAGAGTCCAATTCAACATCACTTATTCATCTGATTATTCCTTATACTGATTATTCATGAAAGAGTTGCACAAGCCAGCCCAGAATGCTTGTGGAGCTTCAGAAGCAGAGTCTTGTTCTATTCTCTCTAACCTCAGGGTTCAAAATGTCTCTATTCACCATTTTATTTTATTTGTGCTCTGCATTATAATATATTGCATATTGTAAGAGATGGAAAAATCTAGTAAAACCTGTTGTTTATTTAAATATGTGTTTAACTGTAGTAATGATTGGAAATATTTAGCACTCCCAGGTATTTTTCTTCAAAATTGTAATAATGGCTGGTAAACACAAAATATTTCTTTGCCTTTCTAAAATAAAAGGCTTTAGTTATTTCATAAATGTCTATCAAACAGCTATTCCAAATTTTGACTAGCTCCAAATTAGAAAGTATTAGTGAAATAATTAATGAGACTGGAGGTAGCTCACTTGCAGACAGCTCAGGAGCCTGGGCTACAGCAGAAGAGGAAAGTGAGCAGAAATGTGCTGGGTTTTGTAATTAAAAATACAGATACTGAGGCTGCAGTAAGCTCTCAGCTTTTGTCTGGGTGGTTCGGCACACAGCTCATGGTCAAACAATCAGTTTCAGTGTAGAAACACACTGATGATCACACAGGACAATTAAATCAAGCCACCAAAGGTAAGCAGCACACTTGGAGCAGAAATTGAATTATAAAGATTTCTCTCCTTGGTGTCCATATAAACCCTGATTCTGAGGACAATTCCTAGGGAACACACAAATAATTCACTTTCTACCACCTATAATGTTTTGTGCAGCTCTCAGGAAAAGAAATTCCTCTAAGGAATTGATTTGAATAAAGGGACTTAAATTAGCCAAGAATAGCAAATTCTACAGTTTCTAAAATGCAGGAGTTGAAGTCTGGAGGAAGCAGCATTGCTGATAGCCATTAGCTGCACAGCATGGGAAGGGCTCTAGCACTACTCAGCAAGCTGCAGCATCTTGGCTTGCTCAGGTCTGAGCACTTTCAGACCCAGGAGCCCTGGTGGGGTTGCTCAAGCACTGACTCACTTCCCCAGCAATTAGGCTGCAGCTTCATTCAGCAGCTTCAACACCAGCAGAGGTGTGGCTACAAAAAGTAAGGATGCTATCCAGGTATCCCTGACATACCCTTCTGATGTTATAAACACATCAGCTTTCAAAATCTCAGTCAAAAAAGTCAGACAGACCTGGTAATGTGCATATTGCAAAGACTGTCTTTTTTTTTATTATTATTTTAATACATTCACAGTGACATTTCTTGTCAGAAATGGTTCTTTGGCAGACACTCTTTGGTCCTGGTTTGAGTTCACACAGTTATAGGGTGGAGTTTTTTACATTTGCATAAGATAATTTGGTTTATCTGCTAAAGGATACAAGTAATACTTTTTTTTTTTTAAAGAAAGCAAGTTCAATATCTACAATACACAGACAAATTCTCATAGACAAGATGTCCATTGTTTCTTCTCAAATTCTGTAACTACAGAAATCTGTAATTCTCCATCATTTCTCCTCTCTTAAGAACATTCCTTTCAACAGCCATAAACATTTTCTAGAAAAAGTTTCCACAGAATATACTTTGGTGTCAGTTCTATTCACTGCCTAACAGTATGTGACTAATGGATTTGTCACTCTTTTAAAAATTCCCAGTTCTATGGAAAGAGTTTTATATAACAACTAAAAATATGTTTGAAGGAGAGACATTATTTAAATTTTCAACTTACCAGGATTAAAGAGTAACAGCTGATGCACAATCAGGAAAGTGTAACCTCACAAAACTCTCCAGCTTGGAGACTTGCAAAAGAGCCAAGAGCTGTGTATTATGTAGGACTCTTTTGTATGTGATCTTGTGACTAAAAAATGCTAAATAATTATTTTTTAGATACTTCATCTTGATCATCATGACAACAATACAGCAGACTGTTAACTGGAGCCATAAATCAAGAAGTGCATCTGTGGATTATATAATTTAACATCTAAATTCACATGATACTTGTAAGGATTTAAAAAAAACCACTTTTTTGCTCCCATCATCATAATATTCAGTCATAATATTTTGTTTCTCTACTGTGGTTCTAAATAGTTAAGTCTACAAATTATTAAATAAAAACAAAAAATAACAGAGGCATGGAAGCTGGAATGTGGTAACTTACAGAAGCAGCTCTTCTGCAATTAACATCACGATCAAATACTGCAGCAATAACCAATGCACTGAGGAAATAAAACACTGAGCATTAGTACCAAATATATGAAAAGAAATGTGCAATGCCATCATTTCAACATTTTAGCCTTCTAAGCAGAACAGGCAGCATGTCCTCTAAGGAGCTTATTATTTAGAAATACAAGCCTGAACTAAAATCTGAGTTGAAGTAACCTTGTACTTTGTCTCTCTAGTTTGCTGTAGATTTCCCACAGCACAATGGCCACCCCACTGCATCAAAGGACTTTATGGAATACACAAACACAGAAAGGTTATCTGTTTTAAATAGAGCAGGGGTTTAAAATCTGGACATAACCATGCCTAATGTGAGACTCAGTGCAATTTTAAATTAAAACTTGGAAATACAGTTTCTCAACAGCCAAATGTACAGCAAGTCCTGTGTAAGGCTTAAACACAACACAAAGTGAAGCAATGGAAACCTGCAGTTATCTCCACAAGAACAGCCATATCCTGTAAGGCACAAAAATCAAACAATATGCAAATCCTGATAAAAAGTAACCTGCAAGATGAACTGCAAAGCAGTTTTTTTTAGGGTGATCTGTAGAGACAGAAGGATGATTATACGAAACAAATTTCTTCATGCATGAAACCTGGTGACCCTGCACAGGGTAATTCTTCTGCCTCAAAAGAACTGCTGTTCAAAGACGTGCCACACAACACAGGAGAGAGAATATATCCCAGGACACGCAGTCTGCAGCTTTAGAAATCCACCTCCAGCATTCAATTAACTTCAGCAACAAATAAACATCACTTCAGGAGAATCATTTAAGCAGAAAATTATTCCTTTCAAACCCTGAAACTCTTCATTACATGATTTATTGACTCCAGGCAAAACCGGAAATAAATACTGGCTGAAAAGTAAATCCAAGATAGCTTTGCTTCAGCATAAGGATATTAATTACACTGATAATATCAAACTTCCCTGGGTAGTGGCTATCAGTTCCCTACAGTGATGAATACTGTGTTGTTCCAATTCTCTGAAATGCACAGTCAGCTTGGCCTCTGTAATTTCAGTTTATCTCCATTAGGGAAAACAAGAGACAGAAAGACAGAATGAAATGAAAATAAACCCCAACAAAAGTGTTCTAAAGACAGTTAATGCTTTCTTATTGCTACCTGCAGCAGCAAAACCTCTCTCTGCCACAAAGACAAGAGGAAAGAGGAGATCATCCAAACAGAGCCTGGAAAAGCAAATGTTCAGGAAGCATTCCACCAGGAAGCAGCACACATGGCTCACTTTTAAAACTGCTGGGTCAGATACACACTCTTCATACCATGCTTGCTAATTCTCTGGCACACAGAGAGACTTAAAAATTATTTTTAAAGGACACTTAAGAAGTATATAGTTTTAATGATATGACTAGCTCCCATAAATGTTTTAATTAGAGAACTTTCAAGACTAAAGGAGTTGGAGGAAAATGATCCTTGAAACCAAAAAGAAGCAAATTTCTGCCTGACATTTCTGGTTATACAGACTAGAAGCTAGAACAGTAATTTGCCAGTTATGCAGTGTTTCAATATTGGTCTTTTCTGAAGAGAGGAAAAAAAATCCAACCACAAAAAACCCTTCACCACACCAATAAGCTCAGAATCCTGAGTGGTGCCCTCACTGCATCAAACAAGAGCTCATCTTATTATCACATTGTACTTTTCCATTTTTTCTAACTCTTCTGTTACCTTAAGACAAAGCTGTGTAAGTAAAGCCAGCAAAGCAACACTTTGTCTGTGCTGCCACCTGAGTCACTCAGTGCTGCAACCAAATACTGTGTGAAAAAAAATAAAAACCCCAGGAATTCTATCATTGCCCCATTATATTCCTAAATCCTACTGCAGCCACTGTTTCATGTTAATCCTTTTAATGAAGTATTCTAACCTATCAAACTCCACAAATACTCTTTTCAGGCTAATTCTCACTTGGAAGCACAGGCACATCCTCCACAAGGCCGGGCTTAGAGGGTGGAACACCTCTAAGGTGCCTTCACCTGTCTGCTTTGTCGTGGGAGTTTATGTGATACTGCACCAGGATTTCCTAACATAAAGAAACTGTTTATGTCAAACCAAGTGGGATATTTTTTTAAGCTACTCAAAGGATCATGTCTTGACTTGCCTCAAGTGCACCACACCTGCCCGCTGCCAGGCAGAGCAGAGGACGGCTTTGCACCTCCAGTCCCTATGGAACAGCATTCCTGGCTCCTATGGAACCCCTTTCCTGGCTCCTCTGCACCTCCAGTCCCTATGGAACAGCATTCCTGGCTCCTATGGAACCCCTTCCCTGGCTCCTCTGCACCTCCAGTCCCTATGGAACAGCATTCCTGGCTCCTATGGAACCCCTTTCCTGGCTCCTCTGCACCTCCAGTCCCCATAGAACCCCTTTACTGGCTCCTTTGCACCTCCAGTCCCTATGGAACCCCTTTCCTGGCTCCTCTGCACCTCCAGTCCCCATAGAACCCCTTTACTGGCTCCTTTCCACCCCCAGTCCCTATGGAACCCCTTTCCTGGCTCCTCTGCACCCCCAGTCCCTACAGAACACCCTTCCTGGCTTCTTGAGGGATATGGAGCCTGCATGGACAACAACAGTTAAGTGCACAATAAACACAAACAGACTTTAAAAAGTAAGTTGCAATTTTACCAGTGAACTAATAATTCTCCTTTCCTCATTATCCTTTCCTCACTCCCCCAAGGACCCACCTAACTGGCTTCAAGGAAAGTCACAAGGACTCAAACTATGTCAGTGGGCACTCCCAGCCCATGTGGATCTCAATCCCTTCCCTGACAAGGTGGGAAGAACCAGGGAGCAGAGGAGGGCCAGGTGACAGACATCAGAACACAGAAATAAGCACAAACACCAGTTGCCCTCAACTTACAAGCACCAGGTGTACCAGGCAATAAACCTGAATTCCCTTTACCACCTGTAGCAGGCACTTCCAGTCTCCACTAGCCACAAGCAGCAAGAAGCTGATCCTACTGCCATCCCCTGGGAATCTGCTACCACCAATTCCAGTGTGCCACCCTGAAGCTGTGGGAGGAGAAAAATAAACTCTCAAACCTCTTGCCTGTTTGGTACAAAACCAAAATTTCCTTCCTGAGCCCTAAAAAGGGTGAAGTGGCAATAGGACAGCAAACTCTCCTCCCTGCTGTACATTAGGAAAGGCACAATAACCACCACAAGCAAAGTGGGTTTGAACAATCCAAGCAAGTTAAGAAAAGGAGGTGAGCCCAGTCAGACTCAGGTCTGTTGAGCATTGCTGCTGCCAACAGCCCCTTCTGCACCTCTCCAGTCATGCCAGTGCCCACCTGGGAGGGCTACACAGCAAGCTGGGTGATGAAAACACATCTAGACTCAGGGTTCTTTTTAATTTTTAAGACCAGAGCAGTTCCCCTGTTCACTTTATCCCATGGAGCTGTGTTACACCACTGCAGGAGCCACACAGGAGAAGGAGCAAGCACAAGGGCCTGCTCCAGCCACACTGGAGCAGTTGACTCAGATTTAATTCCTCCTGTTTATCTAGGAGAAGGTCTAAGGAGAAGGAGAAAGGCTGTGACCATTCCCATTTCCACACTGCCTACTTCTGCAGTCCCTCTAACCCAGCTCACACACGTCCTGCTGGCCACCCACTCTCCTGTGCTCCTCAGTGGGTTATTCCAACCCAAAAATTTGAAGTAAATGGTGAAAGTGTAAGAAATACACGTGGAAAAGAGCAATGAGAAAAATGCTTAGGAGTTACAAATCCTGCAAAAAGAAGAAGGAAAAAGGAACAAGGGTGTGTGATACCCCTGCAGGAGGTCACTGTAGCCAAGTGCCTTCAGCTCCAGCTTTCCTCTGCAGGTACATAACAGCAGAAAGCTGTTCTCCATATTTCATCACGGTACAAGACATAGCTCAAAGCAATCCTTCAGATTTCCCCAGTTCTGCAGGACAATCTTGCCCTGGAGCAAGCTCCATCATCCATCCTGAGCCACACCTGCCTGTTCCCCCCTCCCAAAGCCAGGCAGCACCCCAGGGAAGCCAAGGCTGCCCGCCCTCGTGCCCTGCACCCACAGCTGTGCCCGTGCTCTGCTGCACGGAGACAGAGCCCAGCTCCCAGCAGATCCCAGCTCCCAGCAGATCCCAAATCCCAACAGATCCCAGATCCCAGCAGATCCCAGCTCCCAACAGATCCCAGCTCCCAGCAGATCCCAGCTCCCAGCAGATCCCAAATCCCAACAGATCCCAGATCCCAGCAGATCCCAGCTCCCAGCAGATCTCAGCTCCCAGCAGATCCCAGGTCCCAGCAGATCCCAGGTCCCAGCAGATCCCAAATCCCAACAGATCTCAGCTCCCAATAGATCCCAGCTCCCAGCAGGTCCCAGATCCCAGCAGATCCCAGCTCCCAGCAGATCCCAAATCCCAACAGATCCCAGATCCCAGCAGATCCCAGATCCCAACACCCAACAGATCCCAGATCCCAGCAGATCCCAGGTCCCAACACCCAACAGATCTCACCTCCCAGCAGATCCCAGGTCCCAGCAGATACCAGGTCCCAGCAGATCCCAGGTCCCAAGAGATCCCAAATCCCAACAGATCCCAGCTCCCAGCAGATCCCAAATCCCAACAGATCCCAGAACCCAGCAGATCCCAGCTCCCAACACATCCCAGCTCCCAACACATCCCAGCACCCAGAAGATCCCAGATCCCAACACATCCCAGCTCCCAGAAGATCCCAGATCCCAACACATCCCAGCTCCCAACACATCCCAGCTCCCAAAAGATCCCAATAGATTCCAGCTCCCAACAGACCCCAAATCCCAACAGATCCCAGGTCCTGAGCCCCCTACATCAGCTCCACAGGCAAAGGAACCTGCACCCTCACAGCTCCACACTGCTCAGAGAGCCAGCAACCATTTAATCACTCTAATTGTATTACAGAATGCAAGTATGTTTTCCTTTTTTATTTTTTGTTTAGGTTTTAAACAAAACAGTTCAGCTCCTTAGTGTGCACCTGCCACTTCACAGACAGCAACTTCCACACCCAAGGGGGCAGGAATCAAATTACCTGCATTTCCAAGTCATTAAATTCTGTTTCACTTTCCTCATAGGTAAGCTTAAAAAGAGAGGCTGCATGTAGAGACTGGGAGAGAAACAAAGCTCAGTCAAGTAGTGCTTTTATAATGATTTGCTTGAACAGCAACTTCAGTGTGTGCATCTCAAAGAAGAGCAACACTGTCCTGCAAAAGAAGTGAAGTTTCATCTACACTGCCAAGAATTTTCTTTTTGTGGTCCTGTAGTTTGAATAGATGAGGCAAGATTTTAGAAACTAGTTTCACTAGACTTTAACAAACCATTAAGCAGATGTGAGCAAGTGTATCTTGTTGAAATACGGATTGGGAAAAAAAACTGACATGGAAAAACACAAGCAAGTGCTATTACAAGTACTCTCGGGCATGTATTTCCAATAAGTCTTCTCTATCTTTTTTCTTGCTTTTTATTTTTTCTTAAAAGAGTGGTAAGGTCAGGAAGGAGAAGGACTGATCTATGATCTACAGCAATCTAAGTCTGCAACTTCAATATTCTGCCAATTTCATCACTGAACAGAACATTCATTAAAAAAAACAGGGAAGAATCAGCTGACACTGAATACGGAGAGAAGGATTTATTTTAAAACACTGTTGAAAATTCTACCAAAAAAAAAAAAAATCTGACTTCATGCAGTTTAAAGTGATTTTTCGCCGGTCCAAAGTGAAATATTTATGTTCCTTGACTGCTGAAAACACAATGTCTTTCAATTAATTACATAATGATACAAGAAATGAAAAAAAGGATCCCCTGCAAATCACCCTCTGCTTTAATCTGTAACTGCTGTTAAGGGGACATAGGGCAGGCCCAGTTTATGCATTTTGGTACCTAAGTGTGTCCCATGTGTTTCCAGCAGCTGAACACTGAGTGCAGGATAAACCTTGTGCAATTCCCAGCACTAAGCAAAGCCAGCAGTTCAGGACTGCAATCACTCATCACAGTTTTGGAAGGTGTTTACTATTTTTCTCTCATAGTGTGTATTCCTATCCAGGCAGATGTTTTTGCTGTGTAATTCAGCTCACAATGGATATTATGCACTTTGTTTCAAGATGCTGAGTGCTGCATTTTTCAAGGGTAGCAACAATTTGCTTGTGGCTAGAAGTATGACTCTTCTTTAAGTAAAACAGTGACACACCTAAGGCTAGATTTAAAAAAAAGCCATGTGTAATTATCAGCTTGCTGACACAATAGGTGAAACTGTGTGTCATACTTTATTTGAATTTTTTTTTCACCATTTCTCTTTGGAGTGGCAATTCTACCTTTGAGAGCTGATTTAGAAAAGGAAAGGCCACTATAACAACAAAGATTTTTAAGTAAAGCCTTGTATAGCATTAATACTTGGTAAAATACCTTGCAGCTTTGTTGGAAAACTAGGATATTACAAACCACCTTAAGCTGTTCATTAGCAATTTTCAGCTTCCACCCCGTGTTTCTCTCCATCCCACCCATTTATGACCAACAAATTTATTCCCAGCATCTGAAGTTGTCATAGGTGGCACAGCCACAGCACTCATTGGTTTTACTACCACAGGCAGAGGGATCTCGAATATTGTCATTTGATACTTTCCTAAAAAGAAAATAATTTGTTTCCAGAAGAGGCTGGAAGCTGAAGGACACAAGCTTCTTCAGAAACACAATCTCCTGGTATAAACATCTGTTCCAGAGGTCCCACCAACAGCTTTGTGACCATAAAACTAAATACCACAAACCCTGAAAAATCACAAGGTTAAACCTGCATCAACCTATGGAGACCAAAACTGCAGTATGGCAGGGGGAAAGGAGTAAATGAAATATGAAATATATTGCTTAAAGCATCATGAGCAGAAGAAAAGTTCTGATAAACAGAACAGATCAGAATTCTGATAAAGGGAAGGCTTGAACAGTCACAATTGGGCTTTCTTAAGTTTCTACAAGGTTGCCTGACCTTAAAAGAAATCTTTAAAGTTTTTCACTTAGGAGGATAGAAGCACAGGTTTGATTTTCATCATGCTGTTGACCAAATCTAGAAAAATTACCAGATTTGAACCAGACTTCAGGACTTCAGACTTGGCCATACCAAGACTAAAGATGTGCTGAACATAAATGTAACTCTGCAGAGCTGTTACCACCCTGCCAGAGCCATTTGTTACCACTCTGGTCAGGGGTGACAGTGTGCCTTCACTGCTACCATTATTGCTGGTTAGATTAAAAACAAGAATACAAGATTGCACTCATCACTGTGCAAATACATCTTCAGGTACCCTCAGTTAAGAACTTCATCCTACATATAATTTACTATGAACTCAGCTAGAAGTGAATTCAATATGACCCCTCAAATAAAATATCTCATTAATAACTTACTGTGGCAAATGTCACTGTTGCTAGCATGCCAAAGTGAAGCAGGGCTATCCTGGATCTCCATATTTTCCTTCCAAAAGTTATCCCAAAACAATGGATAGCATCACATCCTAGCAGAGCTTAAAGTTACCAGGCTCCTCTCCTTTACAATCTATGCCAGTGTAGATGAAACATCATCAAAACACCATGAAACACTTTAGGAGAGAAACAAGGATAAAATGTCTCAGCATTTCTTGTCTGCTCACTATGGAAGAAATGGAAGAAAAATGGTGCTTGGCCTTAAGAAGATAGACAGCAGGTTCTTAGACAGGAAGGTTTCATCAAGGTCTCAAAAAACCAGAAGCAAGTAACACAGGACAGAGACCTGCTGGGGGACCCTGCATTGAAGGACCAGCACTGAAAGGTGAAGCTACAGGGGTGAAAAACAGCAGAGACCAGCCAGGACACTGGGGCAAAGGAAAAAAATGGATTAATTTACATATTGTCTCAAAGAACTTTAAAAACTTTAAAAAAAGAGAAAGAAAGAAATAGTCATACATTCTTTGGGAACTTGCTGAGCTCAGTAGGTAGCCCTGTGTTGGCAAAGTAGGCTTTTTGGATGAGATTGAAATAGTTCTGTCATTATTTTAGATGCAAAGAAGTCCCTAAAAATTAAAGCAGATATCCAGAACCACAGATCACTGTATAGTCCAAACATCTTTCTATTGTTTTGATAAAGAAAATACTAAATGACCACTGATAAAACCCTTCTGATGGAGACAAAGCTGCCTGAGTTGCTGCTATCAATGGTTGCACTAAAAGTGTGCCAAGAAACTGTTAGAAGCCACCTGTGTGTTTGCAGGGCAAGTCACCCGTTAAGAAACCTCAAAATGTCAGCTAGTCTGTGGCCAACAAAAAGACCAAACAATAAAGAGAGAATCCCACAGCCAAGGAGGAGGGAGAACATGAAACAAAAGAAAAAAAGGTAAAACCAGTTTGTATCTGCAAAAATATCAACAGTATTAAGTGAAAAGTTGCAGCAACCTCTAGTCCGCCATTGCAGTAGCACAGATTTGGAAATCTCTTAAAGATTTTAATTTTGAAAGTCTTTTGAAACAGAAACCACAGATTGAAAAAGAACTGCACAGACATTTCCATTCACTGCTAGGTGAGATCCTGGACTCTGCTCTGCTCTATAAAACCACAAGGTATCAAAAGAGGAAAAATTCTCTCAGTATTTGTTAACTTTAACTCAAATATATTCTTAGCAACAATAAAACCTCCACTATTCAAAAGCGCTGTGTTACTAAGAATTCAATATTGCCATGTAAGGTTCTTACCCCTTTCAGAAACTGGAAGTGGTTTTATTTTTTATTCAAAATAATCTTTGCATTGGAACACTTTAAAAGGAAAACTATAATTTGTATTGAAGTAGAACTGAGGTATACCTTAGACTCAACCTGCTCAATTTGCAAGCTGTAAGCTGGTCAATAAAAATATGCTTTATTCTTTGCACAATACTCATCTGACAAAATCCCAGGAATCTTGGACTGTTAGGAACTAGACACACCTGAGAAAGTAAGAAACAACCTCTTCCTTAAGTTTTCTCCTAATATTTCCAGCCTTTTAGTACTCCATAAAGCAACTCCTCCCTTTTAGAATGGTTTGTTATTTCTACCTCTACTAAACTAAGGTTCCAAACCTTCTCTCTCTTAAACTTCTCTCCTTAAACTCCCTGAGTTGATGTCACTGAGTTCCCCACAAGAAGGTGGATCAAGCAGACAAAAGATGACACCCTGCCAAAGCCTGCACTGATTTCTCTTATCCTTACTGTGAATTTCTTTGGATCTTCCTTCAAAAAACAGGTGAACAGAGGGAAATGAAGTCATCACACGATAAGGAAATATTTAGATATGTTTACACCACCGACATCCCACCCATATGCAATTCTTCCCTTTTAAGCTATTCAGCATACACATTAGCAGACACTCTACATTTAACAGATACAAAAGGGACCTGTGTGAGTTCCCATGGGCCAGCTCACCTGGAGATGTGGCTGATGAAGGGGATGAGCTCGGCGGGCTCGTAGGCGCGCGCGAAGGCCCAGCACACGTAACACGCCGCGTCCCGGACGTTGGAGCCCACGCTGCACGCGCCCCTCTTCTCGTCGTAGGTCAGCGCCCTCAGCATCACAGGAACCACTGCCACGGCAAAAACAATCCACAAAAAGCAACAATTAGGGCATTCAGGACCATCTCGTTCCACCTCCCTGCCATAGGCAGGGACACCTTCCACTGTCCCAATGTCCAAGCTGGCCTTGGGCACCGCCAGGGATCCAGGGGCAGCCACAGCTGCTCTGGGCACCCTGTGCCAGGGCCTGCCCACCCTCACAGGGGAGAATTTCTTCCTGATATCCTACCTAAACCTACTCTCCTTTAGTTTAAATCCATTCCCCCTTGTCCAGTCACTACATGCCAATAACATTTTTCTACAGATAAAAGAGCTTCCAGAAGCTGTAAGGATAATTCTTTTACACCGTTCTAGAAACACATTGCCACAGTTCAAGAAATATGAATGCAGAGCTCCCCAGAGGGCCTTCATTTGGTATCTGCATATCCAGACAACAAATCTGAATACATCCCTCTCTAGATGGCACAGCTTTATTAAATTACTAATGTCTGCAGAAACAACAGCTTCTAAAATAAAAGAAACAATTTCTCTCTTGGTTTTCTTTCTCGTATCAAATTTATCAAATACATCTTTTTTCCTTAGAAAATACTTGGCACAAGGTGATCCCATTAACAAGAAATGGGATCACTGAGCTGTGTTTCATTAGCAATCTGTGCCTGGATATCCTTGAGTGGATATAATCACAAAATAATTAAAACTTCCATATGCTGTTCATCACTGGGTACTGCTGCTTTAAACAAAAAGACAGATATCATGACCGGAGAAGTGAAGTGTTAAAAGGCTGTTTAAATTCATTTTAAGTTGCTAAAGAAAATCAAGCAGTAGATATAGGGATGGGTGAGATTTGGTTAATGGGAGCATAAACACTACAAGGGAGAAAGTGCAATTCCCATTCTGGAACAACGATACAGCAGACATGGATGGATTGTTGGACATTTCCCAGTTCCTAAAGAAACTGCAATGAAAGTATTTAAAAATGCTGCCTAGCTTGTTTTGAAAATTGCTGCATCAACTGATGAGAAAAATGGAATTTGCTGGTTCTACAGGAACACTCAAGCAGGCGCCAAAGGCAATTTTGCAAAGCTGCAGCACGTTCCCCTCAGTGCAAGTGACCACTGCAGCTCCTTCCAACAGCTGGGAGCACACTCCCACCTCTGGGCAGGGAAGGAAAAGGGGAAGGAAAAGTGGGGAAGGAAGGAAAAGGGGGAAGGAAGGAAAAGCGGAAAGAAAAAGGGAGAAGGAGGCCCCTGCAGCAGCTCCTCACATTTGGATTGTCTCTGTGAAATAAAAACTGTATTTTTGCAGTTTAATGTCCCAAATGCTGGGCACAGCCACGAAGGGTTTGTCAGGGTCAGGGACATTGCTGATGCTCCAGGGGCTGTTGGCCATGGCAGCTCGAGCTCTCACACCTTTTGTGTCCTTTTCCTGCATCTTGGACTCCCAGCACTGCTCTGGGTGACTGCAAAGTCTGGAGACACAGAAAAGGAAGCAAGCAGCAGTGGGCACTGGGGAGGTGGGACTAATAGGGGAAACAAGGTGAAGTTTGCAGCACTGGTAATTAGAAACACAAGAACAAAATAGCAAATACTGATCTGGGGGCATCTGGTTTTGTGCTATCACTGGTTGAGTATTTACTGGTGAACCATAATGGGAAATGCTGAATAAAAACTGCTCAAGTGTGTGTGTGTGTGTGTGTGTGTGTGTGTGTGTGTGTGTGTGTACAAAAAAGCAGGTCCAGCATTACATTTCTTGTTGGTTTTCAAGAGTTATAAAAGCTCAAAAGAAACACTACCCAAAATTCCAGGTTAACTTAATTTCTTGCTCAGAGTTCCTTAAACACCATGTCAAATCTTAACCTAAAATCACTTTACCCAAAAAATCATAGATTTAAAAATCCAAAAACCTTAGGAAAAAAATCTTCCAGAAGAAAGTTATTTTAGTTTGGTACGGTGGAGGTAAAATTCTTTGATTTTTGAAATTCTCAACATGTCTTTTTTATTGAAGAGTAGGAGGTTGGAAGAAGCAACAAGGAACTGTTCCTTAACTTTATGAGTTTAACTTTAAAAGTTCAGCTTTAATTTTACAAGTTCCCATTTCTTTCACAGATGCACCATTTTTTTTAACAAGTGTGCCACCAAAACCAGAGGATAAATAGTGCCCACTCTCAAGCTGATAAAACAAAATCCACCTGTGCAGGTCTGTGAATGCTCAAGAAAACACTGTCACCTTTACCTGTAGCCTGGAGGTATCAATAAGCACCTGCTTCACCCCACCCTGCCATGCCCAAGAGCGTCACTGCAGCTGCAGCTCAAGCCTTAAAATAAAGAAACAACTTCTGCCATTACAAACAACAGGGTTGGGTTGGTTTTTTTCCTCATACTGGAGACAGGTTGCAGAGATATTCTGCTTTTTAAACAGATTTTACACAGTTAGATGCTCAGTGCAGGTGAGAGACAACAAAATCTGGTGAAGGAGCTTGTGGAAGACATTGGATACTGAAAGGTTCAATATAGTTAAATGAAAGATCCCTTTAAAAACACACTTTACACCAACCTTGACTATAACCTGTGCTGTCCAGAGCCCTTTGTCACTTCAACTCCACATAGTACATGTATTTTTTTTTATTTAATGCAATGTTTATCATACAAAATATACAAATACAGCAGTCAAACAACAAAAACCTGTTCCTCAGCCCTAGGCCTTGGCTCCACAAGAAAATTGCAAAAAGTCAAGTCGACCTTATTTAATTTGAAACAGACTTTCATTGGATCTGGGGTTAAATAAGAATTGTCTAAATTTAGTTTCAAACTAAAATATGCAACTTAAAACAGATAAAGTCAATGTTATCTTAGACAAGCATTATGTTTTTATAGGGACTGTTTAGGCAGAGAAGCTGTTTCAATCCATAAAAAATATATTGCAAATCCTTCTATTTTAAAATTTTATGAGAAAAAGTACTACAAAATGGACATTTGCTATTCCTGCAGGGTGCATTGTGCACCATGTCACAGCAGGAGCAGCTACAAATACTACAATTAATGAATGATGAAGCTTAAACTTATATATTCAACACAAAGAATAGCAATTTTGTTCTTCAAATTTTTCTTGAATGAAAACCAGCTCAGTGCAGAAGTGAAGGTTCAGCCTCTTTGTGAGCCTCAGGATGAAAAAAACTGGTGCAGACATCTGCAGCGTGTTGTTTCCTAAAAACACAACTCTGGCTCCCCCATGTACAGAAAATCAGGTTTGAGACCATTCACTCCTACATGGCACCACAGCCTCTGGAAAGAGGCAGCTCCTAACTGGAACTTTGTCAGGGCTCCTGTACCAATATTTACTGGATTAACACATGCAAACACCAGAAAGTTCAGGTTAGGCCCATTACCAGAAACAAGCACTCGTTTAAAATTCTGCCAAACATCTCTGAATTGTTCTCATTTTCCATACAAGTTGTTGACTCCAGAATCTGCTCTTAAAGGGCTCTTTCATCGAGAGGATGGAGCCTCCAGTGGGGATCAGAAAATGCGTTGCTGTTTTGGCTGTGGGAAGTTCCCTGTGTTCCTGTGAGATGCTCCCACATCACATCCCCAAGGGCAAGAGCCTAAAAACCGCCCACAGGTGACCTCTCCTCTGCCATTCCTGCCCCCAGGGCTGGCCTCATTAGGAGTCTGCCAGGGAAGGAGGAAGAGCAGCACAGCTCCTGCAGGCCCAGAGGGATGTGAGGAGTGGGCAGCTCAAGTCTCCGAAGCTGCTGTGAGCTCCTGGTGGTCGCCAGCACTGAGCCCACGCACTCAGGGCAGAGGCACCTGCACAAACCCGAGCAGGGCTCCGTGCCCTGCGACTGCAGGGCTTTGTCTGTCTGCCTGCAATCTCCCTCCAGCCTCTCACTAGGGAATGAATTAAAAGAGTCTTTAATTATACGGTCACGTGGTGGTTTTTCCATGGAGCTATCTCAGCCAGCCCACAGGACAGACCTGCTCCAGCAATGAATCACAGCAGGGCAGCAGAGGAGGTTGTTGTCTGCCTGGCTGCTGAGGGTGGAAAGCATGGAATGCAAAGGCTGGCTCTGAGACTGAGAGAACAGGGTGCTGGTTAAGCTGGATGTTGTCCCGAAGACTGTTTGATACCAGTCATGGCTCTTTAATGCAGTGTTTAGGAGCTGGACACTGGCTCTGGTTGCCAGGTCCCTCTGTCTTGCACAGTGCCCTGGTGCTGACAGCAGTGTGGGCTCTGGACTGTGGCCAGGGGCCAAGCAGGAAGCAGACAGATCTGGATTCCAGCCAGTCCATCCCAACATCCTTACGTAACACAGCCCTAAAAGCTCAAAGCCCCCTGCCTGGCTTGCACTCAGAGCAGCATCTGAGCCAGGACAGTTCTGAAACACAGAACACTGTGCTTTGGGGACACTCCTACACACTCACACCCAAGGCCAGACCAGACACCTTCACACAGGTATACAGCTGACAGAGCTCTGCCTCTGACTGAACCAACAGCAAACTGCACCTAAAGACATGAAGGAACAGGCTTGTGGAGAAATCCTACTGAGCAAATGAATTACTTGCTCTAAAGGAGTATAAAAATTCTATAAACTCATAACACTGCATGTCAGAAAAGAAGTATCACCCAAGAAAGCCCAGCCTTAAGGCTAAAGTTGTGCAATACCGAGATAAACCCCATGGTGAAAAAGCCAGAAGCAATTCACTGTCATTTATTCCCTGCTCAGTGTTTACTCCATCTTCCAGTGGTGCTGGGGGAGGGACCTTTCCTGCTGTGGCTCCAGACACTGCATTTCTTCCTGCTCATACCTGCTGGCTAGTGAAAAAAAAAAATCTGCACTATTTATACTGCTTCCTTGCTAATTTGAAAACTATTACGGTGACATAGGCATTATAACTTTTTAAAAGGCTCTTTTCAAGACCATGCATCACTTTTAAAGTTCACCTGCGTGTTAGAGAAGGAATTCCTCCATAACCAGCCTTTCAGGTTTGGGTGTTCTCGATTTTCTAAAGAGTCCACCTAAGACAGGTAGATTTTTTTTTTTTTCACTCCTTCCTGTATCTCTGATGAAAAGCACCTGGAGTTTTGCCAAAAGCCTCACAATTAACCACCACTACAGAACTAACCAACACTGACTTCTTGATGCATCGTCCCTCTCCTCCAACCCCGGCTGCAGCAAATCCATAACAAACAACTTACTCTGGAATATGAAAACACAGAAGGTAATCCTTAAAAACAGAGAATGTAAACAACTTTAAGAAGCTACATAATACATTTCCATAAGACTATTCATATCTTTGTCTCAGTTAAACCTCCTTCTAAAATGCACTGGAAAGCAGGGGTCACCTTTTTTTTCCCCCCATGAATGGCACAGTGAGATTAGGCAAGCAAAAATGCCACTTTTGTCCACTGTGTGTAGAGTTTTTCTACACAAAGGAGACTTCAGGGTTTTTTTTAAGTATATCTAGTTATATATAATTATCAGTAAGCACCACTCCCTCTACTCTCAGATAAAAAAGACAAAACACATAGGAATCCAATCTTTTCTCCATAACAGCACATGGTCAAGCCTTCTCTGTACCAGGAACAGACTATGGGGTACTGCCCCAGAGCACATATCCATTCTAAACCAAAGGAACAAGACAAAATTAACAATACAAAATCAACAAGGTATTTGCACCAGAAGCTGTGGGAGTTTTAAAATCACAGACACAGCAGTCACATGTACACAGATATTCCTTCAAAGCTGTAGCATGTGCTATTGAGACTGGCCAAGTCCATTTGAAACCCTCTGACAACACCAGAGACTTCATTTCATACAAACTTTTCACCAAAAATACACTCAACACTGGGATATCTTTAAAACAGAGAACAAACATCAACTGAGAGAACCAGTGTTTCCTATTTAAACCAAGAATTTACCATTCAGCAGAAATAGTCCACAAATATGTCCCTAAGCCAGGTTCTTTTTGGATACTGGCAGAGTTGTGTGTGACCTCTCTGAAAATGTAAAAAGCATCATGATTTTGTCATGGAATACCATGATATCATACCTGGCAAGTCCCCTCTCAAATGTGCCGAGTCCTTCACTAAGAGACCTTCAACACTCCCTATTTCCTTCTTACAGTTTTTTGATGGTCCTTTTATTCTGAAGGTAACTTATGAATAGAAGAAATTAAGGCTGGTTCTGCACATTTTTCACTCTTTATTACTACTTTTCATTTACTCTGACACTAAAAAAAATCAAACTCCAGATTCAGATCAGTTGTACCAACCCACCAGTACCAGACTATCAGCATTATTTCCTTCTGTTCAAATGCTGCTTTCATTGTTGCCACAGTTTAAAAAGGAGTAAGGGACTGTTGGACTATCCCAGTCTACTCCCCATTAATGGGTAAGGGTATCTAAGAAAGCAGCAAGATTAAAAGTAACGTCTTCCTGGCTGGAATCCTCCCAAAATAAGCACAACTTCACTGAAATTGTAACCACAGGGCTCTTCCAATCTGCTTTCCCTGGCTTCCTTTTCTTACTCTTCAGTGATGCAAATGTTTTCAACCTTAACTTAACACATACATGATTTTATAGCAGAAACAGGATCACAAAATGCACAGTGAGCATTATTTCCTGATGAAACACTAATACAGATTATATTTGAGAGATTGTCCCTGGTTTTCAGTACAGACAGCTGGGACTACTCAGAGCTCAGGAAGTACTCGAGAGTGACACCAGAACATTCTTCAGCTCACCACCAAGACGTTAAGAACACCCAGGAAGGTTCATGTTCCTCTACATGACACACCTTATTAGCTAGAAAGTTTATACTGTGCTGTCATCAAGAGAAATTTTAATAATGTCCTTTCACAAGCAAACCAGAAATTCAAGTAAACTAGGATTCTCTTGTTTGTTTAGTATTTATCCCCACCCAATTTAATAAAAAAAAACCCTATAAATAATAGTCTGAAGCCTACAAAACCACAAATACAGCACAAAACAAAAGCTGTGAAATCATACTGAAACCACACTGAAATGCAAGTTTTTGGTTCTAGCATGCACTGTGGAGTAAGAAATATTTCATTTTGGGGTGCTGCAATTCCAAATGTAGAATCACACACAAATCCATCATTAGATCATGAGATCTTAGTTAACTTTGGGCTATTTCGCTAAAAAAGTTTCTCCCACATGCAAATTAAGCTGCATGATCCCTTCTAATAACAACTGAAATTTTACAGCTAAATAGTGACATGTAGATTTGAATGCAAAACCGTAACAGCCAAACTGCAGCTCATGAACTGCAGCATCCGTATTTTTCAATGAAATAAAATAAAACATCGGGTTGCATTTGCTGGTTTATATTCCTCACTTTAAAAATGTATTGAAATAGTAAAAAAACATATATTAATCATATAAATATTTATAAAATCTGATATGTTTCAGAAAATAACTGAAAGCCAAAAATACGTTGAGTCTGAGAGTATTTGTTCTACACCTCTCTGCTCTCTGGTGAGAGCAGCATCATAGCAGCCCCACACCAGGTATGACTCAAAGAAAAGTGAGTTTATATATCCTGGAACTGCACATGGCACAACTCAGGTCCTGCTACTGGATTCTATCAGAAGAACTATCATGGAGACAAGAAAACTGGCTCAGAATCTCTGGTGTAAGTTTTGAAACTAAAGCAGAAAAGGAAAAAATATTCAGCACGAAAATCACTTTTAAAAGAATACATTTGGAAAAAATTGTAAAGAGTGTCAAGCAGAAGCTGAAGGTGCATTTTGCATCCCTATGAGAATGACTGACAGGGAAAAGAGTCACCATTAAAAACCCTCCCATATAAACAGCTCATCCCTTTGCCTACAGTCCCAATTCCTGCTGTTTCCCACTTCCCCCAAGATGTTTCACTGCCCAAGGGCAAGGATGGGAACCCAAAGAAAGATCATCCTAGCTCCAGACCAAATAGCACAGGCCACAATAAATATCTAAAAATGGGATCTGCAGTTGCTATTAACTGCTGAGCTTTTATTCTTTTCCCATACAGGTAATTTGCTCCAGTAATCCTGAACAAGTGGCTCCCAAACACCAGCACAGTAATCTGCCCAGACGTATCTCTGGAGTCAGGGACTGGATGGTTATGAAAAACAAAGGTACATTTCAAAGGTGTTATTCAGAATGCATTAAGACTAATAACTATTCATATGGGATAGAAAAAAATAATTATGAGAATATTGTACGAGAATCACGTCATGTTTCGGGGCATGGTGTGAGTTTGTGAGTTACAGCAACTACATTCACATCCATTTGCCCCCTTCAGGGAATGGTGTGGAACAACCCAGCCCAAACATGCTGATGCTGAGAGCCAAATTCCTCAATAACTTCATTTCAAGTGATCCCAGAAAGAAAAAAGGACTTTGTTAGCTCAAAGCCACATATCCAGACACAACTAAGGTGACACAGTGAACACTGCAGTTCCAAGGTGTTTCCTGTATGCTTCACCAGCTCCATGTCCACCACTGTCCACATTTACCTGTGATCATGCTGCTCTCCTGGAATAACCAGTGAGCCCACAGATTGATAAAGAACCTCTGCAAAGACCTGGAAAAATGACTGGTGATGGAAAAACAGTGGCCATCCCCTGGGAGCAGGACTGCAGCCCTGAGTGCAACCAGCAGGGCCAGTCCTGGCATCAGAGCAGAAGGGCAAGAACTCTGATTAAAGTGGAGGTGATAACTGGAGCAACACCTGGCACACACTGATACATCCAGGGAATGGAATTCTGAAGGGGAAAACAGAAATGAGATGAGAGGTGTGTCCAGATCAGGGTAAATTTACCCCATTTGGACGCCGAGTTTCTGCAACTGACATTTTGGTTTCTGTTTAGTGCTAAAGCTGAGCCAGAAAATTCATATAAAAGCACATACAAGGAAGTTTGTAACATTTAGAGAAGGACAGAATTATGCTACAGTAATTAAATCCATGAAATTCAGCTACAGCTAAACAACACTTACTTATAACTGATTTTTAAAAAGAACCTAGAATAAAGAAGTATATTCTACACCAAAGAAAATAACCCAAAGCTTCAGCCCCACAGAGATACAAAAATAACCATATTTTTTTAAAAGGCAACTTGGCAGAAACATATCAATAAATCCAAATTTAACTATGTCAGTTCTGGTGCTCTTAATTAATCTGACCTGTGCTCAGGTAAATGAAAAAAGTGCTACCAACAGGGGACTGGGGTGGCTGACAGAACACTCAGGATGTGATTGAGTGAGTCAAAAATGAAGTGTGGAAACAACATCACTGCAATCATGATTTAGTATTTCTGCAAGTCTGCACAAACAGGAGTTCTCATGGTCCTGTTCGGGGATCCACCAATGAATCTGCTCCCCCAGATCTGGATTTTTAATATTGCCCAAGCCCCAAGCAAAGGAGAATTTACATGAGCTGTTCTTTGTCTTCCAGTTCCACTTCACCTGCAGCTGATTTCACTGACCTGACTGATAACAGCAGCTTCCAGGAAACAGATGAGTTTGTAACATTTTCTGTGGGTCAATGCAGCAACTGGACATCACATCTCCCCTCCAAATACAAGGTCAGGCAATGGGGACAAGGGGGTAAAATAAAATCAAAGTTCCAGTTCTGACTGTCTGTTATCCCAGTTCAGTCAGCTCTACTGAGAGAGTCCAACAGCTTCCTCTAGATGCCACAAATTGAAATTTTCTTCCAGAGACATTTCTGAATACAGACAATGAAAGGCCTTTCTACCTTTTTCCCCTAGAAATTTCTAACACGCAATTTTTTATTCAAAATATTTTACAACTAAATGGAAGAATTTATCCCATCTTAATCCAAAGGATTTACACATAACTCGAGAGTAATGTGACATTAACATTACACCTTTCATACCGCTACACTGCATTACAGAAACATAATAATTAAAAAATAACAAAGGGAAAAAATAAAACATACCACAAGACCCACTCTTCTACCTTAAAATTAGTGATTGCTTATAATTTGATATTTTTTCCAAAAAGTTACACCAGCCCAGCAAGAGGAAGCATGGTGACCTGCATACCCACATAGGGAAGTAGATGTCTGTCAGTAATTCCGCCAAACCTTTAAAGTTATTTTTAAGACACTGCTTTAAAGACTGATTTTCAATCAACTTTTATCCACTTTCTAAACAGATTTTGTAGTGACAATTTCCTTAATAATTTTCATTCCAAAAAATGTTACTTTTGCCAACTATAAAATCCATCATACATTTGAAAGTTTCAGTATTCTGCAGCTGTCTTATCTACACAGCAGTGGATGAAACAAGAGGCTTCTTACGTTCAGTTTTGAATAGAAGTTTTAATATCTCTGTAACACTGGAATTAGTAGCCAAAAGCTCCTTTGCTTATGCATTAACAGGAGTGTCTTTTATACAGAGCTACAAGTATCAAAATATTTTCCTCCTTCTAGCCTGCATGTGAGAGGAAATCATTTCACTGAACAGCTCAGCCATATCACCATGGAACACGCACCGAGAAATTTGTCATTTTCAAACTCTAACAAAAAACATAACTAAAAGCCAGTCCCAACACTTATCAGTGGGTGAGCGGTTGACTTTCCCATTTCACTGTTAGATTTCAAGGTCCTGAGCAAACACACAGCCATGCCAATCAATCCTTCCTGCAGTGACTCCTTTCACTTTCCAGGACCTGTACATTTGGCTGTCGATTATAGACAAGCTTTGGCAGGTTCCTGTGGCAAGCAAGCTTGGAGTTAGTTCAGTCCCGCCTTCAGAAAGGAGACTCATGAAGGACAAAAATTTAAATAAAAACGAAGAGGGGGAGGAAAAAAAGAAAGAGCAAGAATATTAAAGCTACAAAGGCATTCAATAAAAAAGTCAGTCTCTAATAAATGAGCAAAATTATTTTTTAAGCTTTGCTACCCCTTGCGTACAGTCAGTTCTGTTGCCCACGAGTCACTTGTACAAAACTTTAATATCCTCATGTTAACTAAGCCATTTCTGACCCCACACTGCAAACTGCCTGCCAGAGGAGCAGCCACCAGAGCTGAGAGCAAAACTTGGTTGTTGGAGGGCACGGAGCGACGGGAGCTGTCTCCGATAGCCGAGATGCTGAGCTAATGCTCAATGAGAGCGGTGGACGCAAACAAATGAATCGTAGCTGCAGGCTGGAGTAATATCAGGTGCATCTCTACACCCCGAGGGCTCAACTCCTACTCCTACACGCTCAGGTCCCTCCCCTGGAACAGCCTCCTGCAGTTTCACTCAGGGCTCGGGCAGAGAACAGGTACTGCTCTCACAGCAGTGACAGCTCCAGCTCAGCGCCCGCCCGGCAGCTCTCGGACACCCCAGTGCCCGGTGAGTACATTGCTTTAGAGCATTTCTTTCAATAAAACCTGCTCGTAGTAAGGAGTAAATCTGAGGTGCTCAGTTCCCAGCTGTCCCAGCAGCCAGGGTTACTCCAGCAGGTGCACTCACAGCACCAGTTTCAGCTTTCAGCAGAAAGTTTCAACAGGAGAGGGGAATACTTCAGTCCGAGAGAAAACCTGACTCCTGCAAGTTTTTACAATAATTAACTCTTGTTGGTGCAAAGGGTTTTCAGCACCTTTTTTTTTTTTTTTAATTCAGGGAGTTAATATATTGACGTATGACAAAAAGCTGTATTGCTTAAAATTGCTGTATTTGCTCTGCCAGCTCTGCTTCCTAGAGTCGTGTCGGGTTCATCTGAAAAGCTTGTATGAAAATAATGTGCTCCAGTTTTGATTTATTAATTTTTCCAGCTTCTGAAAATTTAGCAGAAAATCAGGCTGTTTTCTATTTCCTAGTCAATTAAAGTGTAGTACGACATTGATTTATTAACTTGGTATGTAGAAAGATTTTTATTTCTTATCCACGCTGCCTTAGCAAGTCATTTAATCTGTGTTTCTGAGCTTCCTCTCGGCACGCTCGGACGCACACGGACACACACACAGCAGTGCCCGTGGGTCTGGACCTCACACACACAACACACACTGCCCTCCCAGCCCACTCCTCTCACCCCTGTTTCCTCCTAATTAACAAACGGTTGTGTTAAAATTTATCTTTCAGTTTCAAGGACCTGGAAGTTTAGAAGGGAGGGGTGGTTAATCGCTGAAAAAATCTCAGCTAGAATAAAACTCACAAATCTTGTTCTTGCAACACCCTGGGTAGGTGACAATGGCATGTCCTTGGGTTATGCAATAATGCCACATCACAATATTTTAATTATAGCATGTCCTTCAAAATGTTCCACCCCAGTGAGTCCTCCTGGTCAGAGAGATCCACATCACCAAAAGGAGCCTGCAATAATAATGGGGTGGGCATGAGCAGCTGTTACGTACTTTGCTGAAGCAGTGTCCTAAAAAGAAATGTAATTACTGTCCCTGCTTGTAATAAAAGACATTCTGAAATTTCCTCTTTGATCAACTGGGCATCTTAAACAATTTAAACTACTTAAAACCCTAAAAAAACAACCTGGACAGATATATATGCACATATCTATGTGTGTGTACAAATACACATGTGCATATGTGTGTATACACTTATCCCCACGGACATTTTTTGTTTATATATTTACACACAATGTTCAACTACATTCCTGTTTTCTGAACCTGCCAACAGGTTAAAGGCAAGCAGGGAGCAACAACCTGCTTTTAAAAATAGAAAGAGGGAAACTTGGAGCAGTCAGTCTCAGGCTGCAAAGGGCGACAGGTTCGAAAGCCATGAGGAGGTTACTAGTGACAAAAACAAACATCTAAGATAACCTCAAGTTTAATCAAGATTATCTGAATAACCTGCTTTCAGTAAAAATATAAATAAATAATACTATTGCATTTCAAAACTAGAAAATTAGAGTAATTTATAACCATCTGCATTTCTACAACCAGGTCTGCAGGAAATAAATTCTCAATCTAAACACAAAGTTAAATAAAAATTATCCTGCTACTGAAGATGTTTTTTCCCCCTTTTTAAATGGTATCACAAGGGTTGGCATTGAATTTAAAGGAAAAAGCAACTACTTATTTTGATATTTTCTTTCCAATATTAAATTCTAATTTTGGCAGCACAAAACATACATTGTACAGCTGTAAGTAACATTATTTATATAGGGAGATTTTTAATTGGTTACACCTATTTTAAATCATTAATGTCCTTTTTGACTGTGTGATCAAATAGTTTTAGTGTTTTTAATAATAAAATATGTCCCTCTTCCAGATACTCCTGTGTCTTAGAGAGCAGAGGAGGAATTATCCTACTTGTCTAACTTTAGAAATATTTTATTACTGGCATTTTTAAACCATGAGAAAAAAAAAAGGATTAAATAGTAAAAGTGAGAAAGAAAACATTCACCTGGCTGGAAGTGACCTAAGTTTAGGAAAGGTAAACACTCTTTAAAATGAGCTGCTCTCTGCACCTGGCAACTCAGAGCAGCAGGTTCTGGAGCCATCAAAACAAATTAAATTGAAAGAAATAAAAAGCTGTTGGAATGTTCTCCTGCTGTACCCGCGGCAGAGGAGCTCCAAGGCTTGACATTTCTAACATTAAAACTGCAACAACGCATTTTATCTTGTTAAGAAATGATCATTAAAACTCTGTCCAACAGGAATAACTTGAATCAAAGTTAAATACCAAGTACAAAGTCAGAGGGGGGAGGACAGGACACACGGGAATTTTCATTATGAAGCAAAGGAAAGCTGGAAGAACAAGGAAATCTAATTACCATCCCTTTATTATAAATGCTGCACCTGAATGCAGATTCGGACGTTATCATAAATGCTTCACCTAAGAAAGCGATGGGGTTTTGACAACAATATCTTTTTTCCAATAATTAGTACAAGCACTTCCAAGAAGATATAAAGAATAACAGGTACAAACTGACTTGACTGAGTCCATTACAAACTTTCCATGTTAGTTACACATCACTAGTTAAAGTAAGTGCAAGAAGCTCACTCAAGGCAGAAGAAAAAGCCCAGTTCCCTATCTTGACCTCTCCTCCTATGTCTCAGTGTTTCATTTACTTACTTTTTAATGTTTAATATTTTCATTTTTACTTATTTAAAAATATTATTTTTAATATTTCAAAGGATTTCTAGCTATTGTTATTTTAAATATTTTAAAATACCATATATGATTTTTTAAAATGTATTGGACTATCACTTCAACCATACTCCAATGATGAGACTTTAACATGCTGATGCATTTTCCCTTGTTGCTCTTACAGTATCAATATCCAACTCAAACAACCTCATTAAAACCTGAAAAACAAAAAGCTACTTCTCTAGAAATTCCTTTTTCAATAATCTGAAATCACTTGCAATTTTAGGTAATCACTTGTTAATTTTAGGAAAAAGCTTGATTATTTTTTTCTACTTGCAAAGCAGTTTTGCATTCTTAAGGGTGCCTTCACAATAACTATCTTAACAAAGTTAATACTTCTATGACATCAGAAACAACATTTAATACAATTTGCTAGAATTACTATACCTGATGAGCCAAGCAGCAATTCTGTAGCTTTCCCTTCAGTTTCATCATGTGTTGCCTGTCATTTTCTGTTAAATAATCTCTGATTTAAGAAATGCAAAACATCTCTACTTGAACTAAAAATCTCACAGCACACAATTACCAGCAATTCTTTTCATAAACTTAGCATTTTAATACTACTAATTCAAACTTCTATGTAAAAAGCTTTTTTTTAAAAAAAATGGAGCTATCTCGTCACCCTTCCAATTAGTATTCCTGTAGTTTCAGGTAACACAATAGATACAGTACGTGGTTTTGCAACAGTCATCATTTTGATAATGATGCTTGCAGTTCATGATGAAATCATCAGTTTTTAGATCTCTGCCATAACACATCCTATAAAATCATGAGAACTTGACTCTGAGAGTTTCTCACGCCTTCAGAATCAGTGAACATAATGGAACAAGCTGGTACAAGCCCTCCCGACTTATCTACCCAGCAAATCACTGGGCTGGATAAAGTATCCACAACCTTCGTTTTTTCCAAAGAAAGGCAGATAGATCCTCCCCCTATAAATCAATTACTGTCAGACACTTTTCCCCCGAGTTAATACACTGGGGTGCCCATGTTAACTATGTGCAATCTGTGAGGAGCAACGCAGCAGGAGGATGGGAGACGTGTTTATCAGGCAGAGGATTCCATTAGTCAGACACTGCAGTGCTCATTTCTCTTAATTGAATTAGGAAGAGGAAGAAAATCGGTGTGGTTTTATCCTTCGAGAGATTGGGCACTTTTGAGGTATCCATTGAGATTGGGCTGTTGGGAAATGCCACAGCAGCGAAGAAGGGGTTGGTCAGTCTCAGAAAGAGTCCAGTCAGCCACCCAAGAGTGACCCGTGCACCCCACCCTTGTGTCACCACAGCAGGAAATTCCCTTCTCGCTCTCCCGGACCGGCCCGACAGGCTCACCCCACATCCAGCCCCTGCCAGGACCTGCCTCTTCCCATCCCACCCACTCCACTCCTCTCTCAACAGCTCCGCCTGCATTTCTACTTTCATCTTCTGAATGAATGTTCCTCCAGCTTTCAAAGAGAACTCCCCTGAGCTGGCAGCACAGGCAGGTGACAAGTGCTGCTACTGGAAATTAGGCCACTTGTGTGACTGTGTTTGGGTGAGGGAGGATGCCAAAGGTCAATGCCCATCTAACTCAGGTCTGACATCCAGCTTTTCTACTCTGTTTTAAAAAACCCAAACAACACAACATATGCAGTATAAGGGGGAATGCTCTTAACACAACTCCTTTGTGTTTAGTCCCAATGTTCCACTACAGCTCATTTTAAACTTTGTGTTTCAGTTCCTGCACTGCCAGTGGCAAAAGCCTTGCTTTCCGTCACCCTCTTCCCTGAGACACTGTAGGAGCTGGCTGCTTCTCCTCACCTGGGAAGAAGGATTCTAGAAACCTGAAAAACTGGAAACATCACGAGGCTAAAACTGAGGGAAGCCAACCACAAGAAAGTTTTTATAAAGAACCATTACATTTAATTGTTTAAAGCAGAAAAAAAGATGAGTCTCCTCAAAGAACGTAAACCCAAGAAGCCTCATTACATCCCAAGACCACCAGGAAAGCCGTTCAAGTACAAGTGCTTCCAGTGCCCCTTCACTTGCAATGAGAAATCCCATCTCTTTAACCACATGAAGTATGGCCTCTGCAAAAACTCCATCACTTTGGTGTCAGAGCAGGATCGTGTCATCAAGTGTCCAAAGAGCAGTTCCCTGGAGCCCAAACAGATCAACCAGCTCGATTCTACCATCAAACCAACTTCTTCTAAATCTGTCACAAACGGACTGTCAAGCCTGGACTCAAAGCCTCAATATCCTTTTACAAAAGAAGATGCCAAGGAAAATGTTGAGTTACAAAACCAGGCAACAAATGCAGCAATTCAAGGACAAAAACCTGCCATTCCGAAGGAATTAAGCCCTGCCAGCTCCGCAGCAGAAGGTGCCATCAGCGTGCAGCCCCTCATGGAGGGCATGGTGAGGCCCTCGGCCTTTGTTCCTGTTGGAGAACACCGAGACAGCAAAGGCCCAGAAATCACTGAGGCATCTGAAATCCTCTCCCTCTCTAACAAAAGTTCTCCTTTTCACACCAAGTCTGCGTTTCATGCACCAGCTCACCCGTGGAAGGCAGGTTCTTTCCTCCCAGAATTTCCACATAAGGTTGCTCCCACAAAAGGCTTTGGTTCCATCTCACCCTATATGCAACCAATGATTCCCGAGTACTCACCCCACTTCTATGAGCACCGGCTTGCTATCTACACACCTTACCTGCTCCCAGGTAACTCAGAGTGTGAAAGCTCTGCTCTGTCTGTCTATGGAACACAAGAGCAAAGACACTTTCTTCCCCACCCTGGGCCACTTCCAAAACCTCTAAATCCATCAGCATATGAACACTATCGATTGTTCCAACAATACCACTCCGCTCCACCAATACCATATGGATTTTGTAGGCCAACAGATCCTCCATTTTACAGATTTTCACATGTAGCTGGTATTAACAGGGATCAAAACTCTCATCTCATGGAAGAAACTACCTTACTCTACCCAGCTTCTTTAAGCCCTTCCCAACAATACCCTCTAAGTTCACATAAAAAACAAGCAGAATATGAAAAAGAAATTACATTATTGCATGCCAAAGGTAACCCTAAGGATGACCAAAATGAAAGAGAGAATGCCAAAATGAGCCCTCTCGCAGGAAGCGCAGCAACAGGCTCCCCCGGCAGACCCAGCCCCACCAACTTCACCCAGACAAGCCACACATGTGAGGGCTTGTTTGACCTCTCCAACAAGTCATCATCCACATCCCTGGGCAAGTATGACCAATCAGAAGAAAACTTCACAGCCTTCAGACCTGTGAGAAAAAGCACTGACCAACAGCCTTCCCTTCAAGGTGTGCAGGCACAGCAGGAGAGAGGGGATTCACCCAACAGGTAAAATAACACTTTGCAAATTCTCGTCAGGTTTGCCAGGGACATGCAAAGACAGATGGGCACATTCCATGCAATACCTGTTAGATATATTTAGATTTACAGCAGTGAGTTAATATGTTCTGTACTAACTGTGCAAAGCACACAGGTGAGCACACCATTCATACTCCTTAAATGTACCAAAACTTTCTGTGGTGTTTCTGTACTTCCAAAGTGTTCGAGTACTTCCAGGAATTACTTCTATTAGAGTGATGGGTATGGTGAAAGGGACTTGGGGGATTTAGAGAAGAAACAACAGAATTGTCAGACTTCTAGCCTAGAAGTCTAGATTTTTTCCTCTTCCTGTGTCAGCCCCAGTTTAAAGGAGCAACTGATAGTGAATTCTCTTTTCTCCTCATTTCTTTCAGCATCAATGTCACTGATGAAGACTCACACACACAGACTGATGGCCAGAACAACGCGGGCTCACTGTCCAACACAGAAGAAGACACTGGGATAGCTCCCCTCAATCTTTCAAAAAAGGCCGACACGAGCACAGGACCTACTCACGAGCACACGTACAAAACCCCATCCAAAACAGACAGGCAGAGCTTCCTGGAAATGCAGGACATGCCCCTGAACCTCTCAGTGAAGGATTCCTGTAACACAGCCAGCCTGAAAACGTCCTTCCACAGCCCATCCCACGACAGCAGCGCTGCTCCTTCTCCCAACAGCGCCAAGGAGAGCAGTGCGGCGGAGCCCAAGAACCCCAGCAGCAGCGCCTGTGACAAAGCCTCGGCGGCGCAGCGCGGCGACGCCGCGGACTTGGGGCTCATGGAGAGCTGTGACGAGCAGAAGCAGACGGCGGCCGTGGCCCTGTGCCAGCTGGCTGCCTACAGCCCCAGCACGGCCCGGCTGGACGGCGACGGGCACGGCGCGCAGGACGGGCACGGCGCGCCCGCGGAGCCCCCCTGTGCCGCCCCCGACGCTCAGGACACCCCCTGCAACCCAAAGGGGAAAGGACAAAAAAGGACAAACCAAAAAGAATCCGCGAAATCCCAGCAAGGTGCTAAGAGGGTCAGGCCCAATGACTGCAGCAGAGTCTTCACTTTAAGGAAGAGAACAAGAGTGTCCTAATCCTCCTCCTTCCAGTGAGCTTCTGGTTACCAGCATCATCATGAAATTTCTACAAACCCTCACTCACTGGGCTTGGCCCGTGACAAGATACATTCAAATCTCTCCATTGTAAATAATGTTCATAATTTTATATTAATATTTTTAAGTAATTGAACTTTGTCTTGTACAAGCTCAGGTTTTGATGAGTGAATTTTTGCATTCATTACTAAAGCCAAAGTAAATCAGACGAATCTTCAAGGGGTTTTTGCAATTGTATGATGTAAAATAACTTTTACAACTTCTTTTCTTGAAAGATGTTTAAGCTCTAGAAACAATATTGCTTAATAACATGCTCTCATAGTCTTTTTTCAGCCTTAACTTCATCTAATAGGGGTTTTTTTGGTCTTTTTTTTTTCCTTTGAAAACCTTTTATGTCACTGTGCAGTAGTTTAAACAAGCTTAAGATTAAAACTGGCTTTTTAGAATGTACTGTAAAAACTGCTCCATGTATGGATGCACTTTGCCATTGGCAGAATGTTCTAAGACAGAACAGACCAAATATAGTTACTCAGAGGCAGATGCCACTTTATTTAAACTGCCCCAAACCCTGTGTAAGCGACCTCTTCTCGCACTGACTCAGAAGAAGATTCAAGTCAAACCAAAGAAAGCCTGCACAGGTTTAATAAATGCAGTTTATGTTCAACTTGAAGTAAATCACTATGAAAACAACACTGAAAATATGAAGAACTAAGCGATCCAGGTGCCTGCTTTGCTGAGGTTAGACAGACACTAGGCAGCCTTCAAACTCCAGGCCTAAAAAGTTATTTATATAATTTATTTCATCTGAGGCAAACTCTCCTGGTGAAGGTCTTGTTTCAGTAGATGTGTATCACTCACTATCAGTTTCTGTGTCCTTCTACAGCCATAAACTATCTATCTCCTACTTCTATATCTGTGTATATAAACTGGCAATTTTTCAAATAAATCTTGTGATCTGTACTTAAAATATATGGAAAGTCATTCATGAACACAAATACATTTACTACACTATCTATATTGAAGAACAGTTAGCAAGAAATTGCTAGCTAAATTTTCAACTGGCAAGCAGACTTTTGGGACCAAATCAATCCAAATCAATTCCAAAAGAGAGGAGCTTTCTTCAGTGATGGAAATTCATTATGCAGATTAATTCATCCATACTTTAATTCCAAATAATGAAGCTCAGAATTCCCTCTGCCTTAAAGCTGCTGTCCAGCTTGTCTAAACTGCTACAGAAGTTCAACTAAAATAAGGCTGATCCCTGTGTAAATTTACACAGTGTAAGGAGAACAAACTCAGAACAAGCATTATTCACATAAAGCTGCAGGTATACATTTCTCATTGATCATTACTCAGGTGAGGGACACCCTCACCTGCCTGAACATCACTAATGGGTGTAAACCTACTTCAGGAAGTGAAGCCGAATTCAACACTATGCAGAATTCCCAGAATTTTTTAAACTCGTGTTTAGTGCTTTGCTGCTTTGAGACAACAACTCAGAGCACTGTAAAACATTTTGTAATTAAACAGTAAGTGACAGACCTTAGTTTCTGAGGTAAGGAAAAAAAAAGAGATACTTTAATCTTTCATAGAGAAAAGCTTCTCTCACATTATCAAAAGGCAAGGATATCAATGTGAGTTTGAAAATAGGCAATGCAGTAACAGAAAAAGCCCAATTAACTGAAATGACAACAGCAGGACAGTCAGTCAGTGTGAGGGACTGAGCTGTACATCAGCACGTGATGGAACAAAGAGAAAGAGCTGCTTTCCAGTCCAAGATTAAAGCTTCAATCTTAGGGTCAGATGCTGCTAAATCCCTAATTTCCAAACATGAAATTACAGTCACGTGTCACCACTGCCACTCTTCACACTACCTCAAGCTATCTGCCTCACTCATCTCTGAAAGCAGAAAGCTTCAGTTACTATTATCCACAATTTAAAAAAAAATACCGTGCACTTCTTTACTTGGTAATTTGAATTTCTTTCAAGTGAACAAAGAAAAGCTTTCTGGTGTTTCTTCCATAGAATTCAAGTATTTATTCTCCCCCATCTCCATACAGATGTTATTTATAAAAGCCAGATCTAGTGGTGAAGTCTACCTGATCTGCCTTCTTCAAATAAAATAAAAATCCATGACAAGAGGTTATCCAGATTCCCTGACAGAGGTGTAGAGTTTTGGTTTTGTCAGAACTGAAACACAGATTTACCTTTGGAGGATTTCCCTTTCATGATTCCCCAGCTGTAAGCTGGGAGGTTTTTAACTGTTTCATCTTTATCATGCAAGGGCAAAAGTAATGAAAAAAGGGAAACCAACTGAAGGCTCACTGCCTTCAAACTTTCTCACATGCAGCACATGCTACAATGGACATGAACTCTTTCCATGGAGACAGAGTAATAAACTGTATTAAATGCCATATTTTACAGCACATCTTCAAACTAGAAAAGATTTAACACCCTGGCTTACTAGTATGAAACACCAGCTTTGAAACATCTTTTAAATTTAGTGTTCAACTTCTCTGTTCAACACCGGAGCACCAGGTGGCATCCAAAGAACCATCTAGAACAAGATGCTGCTGTAAAAGCACCCAAGGGGGGATGTCAACTGCTACACTGTGCTTTTGTCATTCCCACTGTGTATGGCATTGACCAAAATTACATTAATATCTCTGTAATTCAATGTATGTTAGTAACTACAGAACACACAAAGAAACAATTCCTCTGCCCTGTTCTTTTGCTTTCCATCCTGCTATTTCAAAAACCAATTTAAAATATAAACAATTAATGTATAAATTACATGAAACTGGCCTTTGAAATTTAACCATAAACAAACAGCAGAAGCTACTGGCTTTAAAGTACAAGTTAGTCATCAATTATTTAATATATTCTGCTTAAATAATGACACTGACACAATATGGAGACATGCAGAATTGTTTTATACGACTGTACAAAGAAACATGGGAGGGAAGAAGAAAGAAGAAAACCCCAAGAAATTAATTCCATTTTGGAAAGAAATATTTATTAAGTATAAAAAAAGGCACACCCAAGCCAATGCTTTAGACAGAAGTACTTAAATATCCCCATGGGCGAATGTTTTACTGCAGAACTCAGTACTTCAGTCATCACCCAGCACACACACATCAGCAAATCCCAGTCTACTGCCACACATTTGGTACCTAATAATGTAAATTGTTATTTCATGAACTTACATTCAGCAAGTACAACTCACCATCTGAAATTCGGGAAGGGAGCAGCAATCCTCTCCTGCCCAGCTCGGCCAGGGCCAGGCACCCACCGTGCCACGCATTGTCTGTTTCCTGGAAACTAATGTCAGAACAAAAAGATTTGTTAAAACTGGCCCTCCCTCTCAGGATTTCATTTCTTATGGTGAATTCCTAACATTTTAAAAGATCCCTAATCCAAACCAGCATGTTCTTGTTGTGTTATTGATGCCGCTGGACTTGTAAAACAGAAGAATGACAAGTTGAACATGTCTTCTTTCCCATTTATGCAACATAAATATTGCTATAAATACGATTAAATAAGCAAAAAACTCATTTACTACTATAAATGTAACTCAATACAGAAGATTCAATACCTGAAACTCACACAGAAAAGTAAAATAACTTCACAGTACATGGGGAAAAGATTCAGATTTACAGAACATACCCAAAATAACTAATGAGTTTAGTGCCAAATGCAGCCCTTAATTTGCAAAAGAAGTTCAAACGGCAATTCCCAGCAAACCCATTACCAGAGTTCATGAAGTAAGCAAATAGTGGTTTTTATCCACCTTTGGAAAACATAAACCAGAGAAACTTGCAGTGAAAACAGCAAAAAACCCTCAAACGGTAAATAATTTTTAGTAGGCTTGCAGATAATGGAGTGAAAAGAGGAAAGGTGGCATGCTGCAAGATTAAATCTGAACAGAGTTCATTTTGTATTACACTAGGAGTAGGAATCTGAGAATAAAATGCTGGACAGCCAGGCTAGGTCGTATCAAAGCTTCATCTCTCCCAACACTTTCATCTCTTCATCTCTCTGCCATGGCCTGAGACAGCTGCTCAGCCAAAGACAGGCAGGAAGGACCATCCCCTTCTTACCCTCCTGGCTTTGGCAATCAGCAGCACAGAGACAGCTCAACCAGAGGCTGGAGCCAGATTCATTATTTAATAACCTCTGAAGGGACTCTTCCATTAATTTGTATAATCCCTTTTTGAACTCCCTTTACACTTTTGGCTCCCATAACATCCCGTGGCAATGACTTCCACTGGTTAATTATAATTGTGTGGAAATGCACTTCCTGCTGCTTCCCTGCTCTGGCACTAGGGAGAGTGAATCGTAAACAGCCTCCTGCTCTCCCTCCTTCTGGCCTATTTACAATGGAGACACAGCAAATCACATCCCTCCACCTTTCCTTCCCATCAGTTAAACCACTTTTCAATGATTTAGCTTTATCTCTTCCTTTCCTAATAAATTCCAGCATTATATTTCTCTTGTTTTCCCTGCCAGCTGCTGAGCACTCCCCTGACACATTCTGACAGATCAGTGGCTTCCAGGGGTTTGACAGTGAGCAGCATTTTGCCCCAAGTGCATCAGTTTGCATGCATTAGACATCATATTTTACATGACATTTACTGTTGTAGTACTTCACTTGGGCTCCTGTAACACTTTTCTTTCTGTCACTTTTAGCTCTCACTACATTAAATCAACTTTAAGTATCAGCTGGTTTCCTCAGCCTTTTTTCCAGGATTCTTTATGTGTATGCTGAACAACACAAGGCTCATGCCCCAGTGGAACTGCACTGACAATCTCACTACACTGTGAAAAATCATCACTCATTTCTTCTCTGACTCTTGTCTGTCTTTTGATATGTCTACATATAACAAATCCTTTCTTCTTATCTCAAGAGGGATAACAGAGTGCCTTGGATGAGCAACTGATTTATTCCTATTTTGGTCACTAGTTATTTAATGCAAAGAATCCAAGAGAGATTCTCTCTGTCCTTGCCTACGTTTGTTCCCAGGTGTTTCTGAAGAAAGCAGGTCACTCAATTACTAGTTGAATTACTCATCCCTATGACTTGAAAAACAAGGAAAGAAAACACAGTGAATATAGGTCTTTGAAGCTCCGGGGATAATTGAGATCAGCAGCACCTCTTAAATTAATCACAGCAACACAGTGGAGGGACCATCTAAGTAGATACTTTCCTTGCAAGTCTTTCAGACTTTATACCTTCTTTTTCCTAATGTGTTATCCTTTGAGCTGGCATCCTTTATTTGTACTCACCAATGTGAAAATACTTTTTAAAACTCGGGACATGTGAGTAACAAAGTGCACATGACCAGCACTTCTTGCCAATAAACTCTTTTTGTTATTGGTTTGCTCTAAACCACTTGTTTAGATTTCAGGTACTCAATGCAGGCATGATGAGCAATTTGGTATTAAACAAAAGCACATGATACTTGTTTAATGCTTTTGTCCTCTACATGCTCTACATGAATGCAAAGCTATGACATCCAACACTAAAGTGCACCAAAAGAACATGCCACAGCCCTGTGTGCCCCAACTGGAGTCTCCACCGGCCCCAAATCCTCTCTGACACAGCCAACAGCACATCCCTTGGCCAGAGTCTAAGAACCAACACACTGCAACACTCTCCAAAACACTTCCCAACTCTGGCAGATCATGGAAAAGTTTGCAGACAAGAAGCACACTTCTTGTTCAGGTAAATATCCTCAGTATCCACAAAGTCCTATGGCAAGAAGTTTTTACAGTTTAACTTGTGAATAACACCACTATGTCTTTATTCTAAACCTGCCACCTGATGCTTGAGTTTGGTTCTAGTAACACAAAACCTAGAGGGCAACCACATCCACACTATTCTCAAGTGCATAAATCTCTATTATATCCTATTTATTCCTCACTCTCCCTACATGTTTCAGCCTCCCCTCACACAGATTGTTTCTCATCTCTGGAGAACCCCAGAGCATCATTTCAAGTTCTAGTGGGTTTCAAAGGATGGGCACTAAACTCAAGACAAGAGCCCTGAGCACACCAGGAATCTCTAAAGCAGCAACTTAATGAGCATTTTCTAATCTTTCCTAAGATCAACTTCAGTCCTTGCACATTACCTTAGTATGGGGTCAAGAGGACGAACCAGAAATAATTTATTGAACACCCTTAGCCCATCTGTGCCTTCAAAGATTTTGAAATCTGGGAGAAGGACACCAAGAAAATTCACAGATATTTAGACCTATCTTCCTAACTGTTGTCCCCCTGTTCCATAAGCAGACATGTTTTAGACATGTGTGTAAAGTGTGAAATAAGATTTTTACCTGAAACAGTCCAACAGAGACCCAATCACATCATCTGCTAATTCTTTTGGAAGTCTTCCAGTTATTCTACCAATCCTACAGAAGAAGAAAAAAAAAAGCATACAATGGATCATTAGTACTACACTTGACTGGTAAACTATAGAAAAAAATTAGTTACTGGAATCTTCCTGCCTCCAAGATGCCACCCCACTGCCCTAAGACTGATACCCTTAAACAACAATCTCAAACTTAAAAAAAAATACACAGCAGTGAACCTCTCACAGAAACGCATTTTAAAAGAAAAAGAGAAAAAAAGCATTTTGAGGAAATGTTTCTTCACACCCTTCAAATCTTGTCTTACCCTGAACATCTATTTCCAAACCCACCAAAAACTCCCTGAAAACCAACCCACCATTTCATTAGAAAAAGACACAAATGTGTCTGTGGACCTTCCCACCACAGGCTGTGCTAAAACCATTTGCAGCAACAGTAAATATTGGCAATACACCCAAATTATCAACCATGGATTACAATGTATTTATATATCGTTTACAGCTCAGCAGAGTCACCATAACAAACTCACCCTTTGGCTGCAGACCACCTGACGATGGTGTCTTTGTCTTTCAGGCCAACCAACAATTGTTCTGCAAATAATTTCATTTACAAAAACCAACAGATTATTCTTATTTAACAACAGAGAAAATTCTTAAGATGTTCAAAATTCATTTGCCTCATTGTATAAAAATCTTTGTATCTACATGTATTCTATCTGTCAAACAAGTATGACTTGAAATTAAAAAACAAGAAATATGTCACAGTTGTTTAGGGAAAGCAATTGCAATTTTAAGTGCTGTAAAAGATTCGAAATGGAAGTCATGGTGCTTTTTGCAGGGGTTCATTAGATTATTCAATTATAAAAGCCTTCTGATGCAATTTTTGCCTATTTATTTACAGAATATCCACCAGCCAGCTAGCAGAGGACATGCTGTACAACTGCATATTAAGAAACTAATGCTGTTGCTTTGATACTACCACAGTCTAAAAATTAAACCTTAATTCTTCAGCTTTCATGTGACATATTTCTTGTTGTGTATTTCATTATAAATTTTAATTCACCCTTCCGTTTGTGAAAGGTTCAGGGCATCTCTTTTATAAAGCTGGATAAAATTGGTAAAACATATTTCAGTATGTTTATACCTCCATGGCCAACTCCACAGCAAACGTTCCAGTACTGAGTTTCTGACTGAGATGCTGAAATCCAAAGCATCTGACAAAATACCATCTATTTCAATCAGCTGCACAGACCAAAGTTTTAGTCCTTTCAGCTGTTCATACTAGCATTTTTAGCATTTTTAGATTTTTTAGCACATTACTTTTTTAGCCCCAAGCAGATCGTTTTCCAACGTATGTTTAACTTGCAGCATTGCAATGATTTCTCTCCAGCTTTAACACACCTACAACATTTTCAATCTCTCCTGGAATGTCATACTCCTCATCATCATCAGCTTCAGCAGCAGCAACTTCCCTCTTTTGGTTCTGCACAGCAGCACCCTGAGCCTGCAGGTTGGCAGCCAGAGACCGACAGCCACGCTGGTACCTGCACAGCAAACACACACTTCAGATTCTCTGGTTTAACTTCCAGCTGCAACAGGGACTCACTGCCACAAAGTCTGTCTGCCACCTTCCTACACCTTCAAGGGCACAGCTCTCCAGTTATTTAGTAGTTGCTTTAAAGGAAAGGGAGAAATATCCCATTCTGCTTGCTCCTGACCCAGTTGTCTATTTTCCAAGGTGAGAAGAGCCAGACTATTCAAATAGTTCCTTTTCATTATCCCTCCTTTTCCTGTTTCACTATAACCTATTTTCCACTGCTAACAACAAAGAGAGACAAAATTCCCATGCCCCAAAAGTCTCTTCAAAAACTAAAATAAAGAAAAATTTAAAAAAATTAATAAAATCAGCTTATTAAAAACTGCTTTTTAAATCTCAAAGTCAGCTTAGTACTTTCTGACCAAGCTGTACTCAAATATTTAGCCTGTGGTGTAGATGCATGCTTACAAAAGATAGACTTTACATGCTAAACTGACTTTTGCCATCGGGCAAGGTACATTCTCCACCTAAAAAGAATTTTCTATGCCTAAGGATGTTCTCAAAAGCTGGTAAAATAAATACAATAAAAATAGTCACCAAGGGAGCCTGCAATTTTAAAATATCAGTGCGAGAAATCTAAAAAAGAGTTTGCCCTCTGGCAGTACGTAAAACCAGACACCAAAACCTGACTAATATGCAAAACCAGAGCAGGATTGCAAACCACTTTTCCCCTGTGAACTTTCTATCGAATCAGGGTAGGACCAAGTAATGGAAAAAGTTATGTTCACTCTTACAAAATTGTACTAAATCAGCTTCAGGAACAAAGGTCGCTGTCTTCCCATATTCAGTGAGTTATGCATTATACAGGAACAGGCTTCTGCTTGTGCAACGTGCAAAGTCAGATTTGGCTTGTACCAGCACTCACTAATGTACCAAAATGGAAAAAAAATACAGGAAACCAAATACAGTGGAAGAATCCTCCTTTTTCCAAATAATGCAAATGAAGAATATGTTCATTCCCACAGGGATTTCTTTTTCTTTAAGGGAAGGTTAACAGAGGCAGAAGGCAAATGTATGGATTTATGTATTTGTAGTATGTTTCATGCTTTTGTATTCTTTTTTTTTTTTTACTTTTCAGCTTTAAACTGACCTCCACTTTGCTACCTTTGGTTTCACAAATGTCAGTCCAAGTCGCTGGACCAGTTTCATGCCCAGCTTGCGCAGAACCATCTGATTGCTTTCTGACAGCTTGCAGTTGTCAAGACACTCCAGAACAGTAGAAGCTGCAAAAGAAAACAAACACACCAGAAAAACTGCTTTTAAAAACACCTTGGTATGAACATTTTAAAGGTTTGAACGTTTTTTAGGAGGTTTATATTTTTAAAGGCATTACTGAAATACAAATACTTGGTTATCTACTTTGTAGTAGATGACACTGATCAAAAAGTGGCAATATCCTTCACTGCCCAAACAGGGGAGTTGGCTTTAAGGATCACTTTTGACTATGAAAATTATAATCTACATCCTCAGCATGTTTATGCCTCTGAGTCTCACTGGAAGCAACACATCCAAGTGTCTCTCAGGGTCTAAGAATTTTCAGTGAACTAACAGAACCAGGAGCTAAAAATGTAATTCATTTACTCAGAAAATTTCCCTTGCCTCACTTAGTATTTTCAGGCAGCACCAAATCCTGACACTGAAATTTTTATGATGATGGATGTCCAGAAACATTTGGACATGAGAAACACTGTGGATGTGTAAACAATCATCCACAAAACCTCTCATTTGGGCACATCAAAGGTAACAAAGTTATTTGTCCAGCAAGTAAAAAAACACAGAGAAAGGAGAATCTTGGGTTAATGAGGATAAAGTTCCAGGATTCAAAATTTTCACAAGGAAGTCATGGCTGTTACAAATAAAAAAGCCCTTTTGCAGTTTCATTAGGGTGAAAATAATTCTTCAGAAGTTGACCATTAGCTAATAGAGACTAATGACTCAGGCTCTGAAAGAGCCACTGTGCTTCCAACAGCACTGCACAGATGGAACCACAGCAGCCAAAAACTGTGCAACCTCCTTCCCCAGTCTCATATCAGGGGTTTCAAAATACAAAGAGATCAAAGAAAGTGCAATTATTTCAAAGTCTGACTGTAAGACATGACTTACAAATCTTCTCAAGTCTTTAAAAAGACTGGTGATGCGTCCTGATGAACTAAAACACGAATGAAACAATCCATGCAAACAAGCCACTGATGATTATTATTACTTCAGTACCTTCCAGTAACCTGGACTTCTTGCAGTTAAAAAAGCCCAAGAGACTGATAGTTTAGGAGGAAGAGGCTGCAGAAACATCATCATTCACAGACAGAAAATAAATTAGGAATATATAAATAAAGGCCTCTTCCAAGTCCTGCCAGCTCTTGAATCACTGAAATATCTACAGACCCATGTAAATTACTCCAGGGCTAGTGTCTGTTTTTTTAATTCAACTTCTATGTCACAAGTGACTTCAAACAGGATCTTGCTTTGACATTTGCCTATTTTTTTTCCTATTTCATCCTCAGGTCTGTTATAATTAAACATCTTAGATATTTTTTGTCTCTCCCATTTTCTTATCCTGAACAGTTCCCATCTGAATATCTGCTTCTTAGCTGTGAGCATTCTAGATTTTCTAGGGTGAATTCACTCGTTTATATGCCCCTGATTTTTCTCTTATTACCAGACTCATAACTACTTAATATTCCTTCTATGCCATGAGCCAAAGCTTCTGATTTTACCAGCAGGGTTAATGCTGTGAGCTCAATATGCTCCTCCATACTGATTAAGATCATTGTGTTATTCAGTGGTATTTTCTAAATTCTGCCATTTTCTGTTACATTGTAATTTTCTCAACCAGTTTATTTTTCTGCTTCTCTGGCAGCTTCCTCAGTGGATTCTGCTATTCCTGTGCAATGGCATTCCCAGTATTTGCACCTGTGTCATTCCATGCTGTTTGTTTTCACTATCTTATCTCCATCATTACCCATCTCTCAGGCATCTTCTAAGGAAGTGTCTGCATCTCAGCCTTAGGAACTGAGAGAATGAGATTTTCCAGCACCACAACTAAAAAGCTTCTTCTCAGGGCCAAAATAATCCAATGAGTGAAATCACAAACACTCTAAAGTGAGTTTATATCCATGCTTAGTTCTTTGAACAGCACAAACCCCATTTCTGGCACTTAGATAAGCTCCATAAAAACTGAGAGGTCTTTTGTAGTGTTTTGGAATTAGCCACCATCTTTCCCTGCCTCCCTTCATTGCTATCAATAAGGCCCAAGATCACACTGCAGTCAGTTCTGATCATATTTCAAGATTCACCCCAAGACAAACACAATTCCAAAACACAGCTACACTATTCAGAAATCTCCATACTCTCTTCTTCTCTTTCTGGCTTCCTGTTGATCCCTAATTGCTCCCAATATAATCTCTTTTCACTAAAATATTTCTCTTATTCCAACATGATCCCGCTATGATTCCAGCTGTATCCTGTACACAGCTGGTTCTTAAAACTTTGGTTTTCTGAAATCCTGTGCTTATATTAAAACTTGAAGAGTCTCTGCAAAACTTCCAGTAGTAATATGTACAAAACCAGTTTATGCTCAAGTAAATGTCAAACAAATATTTTCCCCATCTAACAGTTGATATGTTCTGTGTTCAGCTCCTGTATTACAGCAATGGCCAGTGTGATCACCTGCCAAATGCTCTGATGTGCTGTTCCAACACAACATTCCCCGGTGGCATCTGCTCCTCCCTCACAGTCATTTCTGCTTTTGCTCCCCTCGTTTTCCCTGCTTTATCACTGCCCTATGCATCTCACTCCTTACAGTACCACTTGTCACCAGGCTAATCTTCCTTTCCCTTTTCTACTGCAATGGCTTGAAAAACTGAACCCCTTCTATCACAAACTTACCATATGGTAAACAGTCTTCTCTCTTGCCATGTTTAAACAGCTGTGCCTGCAATTAAAATAGGGAACACAGACATGAGAATACAGAGATTCTGTAACACAATATATCAAACATTTAGCTCTAAAATATTTTTAATGTTCTTACAATAATGTATAGTGTTTGCTGATTTAAATAGCATAAAAGGAAGTGTCTCAGGGTGCAGCTCTTGGTAACTGCTCAGGGGACTGAGGTGGCAAAACAAAACAAAACAAAAACAAAACAAAACGAAACACAAAAAACCAAACAAACAAAAAAACCACAAACAAACAAAGCAAAACAAAACAGAATAAAAAATGAGAAAATAAAAAGGCCACCAGTTTTGGCTAGCTCAGGCCCCCGACCCATCAGGCTCAGTGCTGGGTCACATAAGCTCAGTGAGGTGCACCCACAGCTTGTGAGAGACTAAACCACCTACAGACACCTGCAAATACACCTCCAGCAGGCCAAGTGCAATTCCTGTGCCCAGGGAATTTTATCTGCAGCTGAACATCCCAGTGAGATGAAGCCCCAGCACTGCAGTGAGACAAAGGGACTATTAACACCTGATAGAACACGTTACACATTAAAAGCTTCCTCAGCTCTCCTTGCTGAGGAAAAACCCTGGCCAGGCACTTGTTTGTCCTCACTCTGGAACTCACCAGAAGCAAAATTTTAATCAATAAATATGCCTGGGAGTTAAACAAGAACAGACTTCCCCTAAAAAGAGGAATTTTCTCACACATACCGAACACACACACATGCCTCCCGCGCTGCAGGCGTGGCTGCGAGCAACAGAGGCAAGAAAAACACCTTGGGTAAATGCTTCCAGCCTGTTTTGGTTTGTTACTAAATTGCATTTCAGGATCCCACATTAGCACTGCTGATCAGCTCCACTACAAGCTATATATGACACTTTGATACTATATATCAAAGTATTTGAGTTTTTAATGCAGGCAAGTGTGAGGGCTCCCTTAAAAATAACATTTACAAAGCAGCAATACAATAGAATGACGTCGGGCCCAGTCAACAAAAATAAGTGCCACTGTAAAGGTATAAATTGGCACAGCTTTAGCAATATATGAAATCAGTGTTAAAAACAATATAAATATTTCTCACTGACATACAACAAAACTCTGCTTGTACTAAAAAGCCTAAAAAAAATGTCAAAGGACCTGCAAATCTTTGTTATAACAAATCTAGAGCTCCTCTAAAATTTCTCTATCTTTGTTGATATATCTAGAAACTCATTTTATCACTTTGTTCCTGTGTTCTGCTTTAAAACCCCATCACTGGTTTCTCCACACACTTTGCTGTGGATGCTGAGACATGGCAGCATCCCTGCATCCTCACCAATCCTTTCCCTGCATCCTCACCAATCCCTTCCCTGCATCCTCACAATCCCTTCCCTGCATCCTCACCAGTCCCTTCCCTGCATCCTCACCAATCCCTTCCCTGCATCCTCACCAATCCCTTCCCTGCATCCTCACCAATCCCTTCTCCTTTCTGCCTGACTTAACAGCAAACATTGCATTTAAGGCACACACAGCTTGCCTCCAAATTATTATTATTATACTCAAGCAGATTCAAACAAAGCACAGTGTAATTCCTCAAGCAGTGATAATGTGGAGAAGCAGCTTTTTAACAGATCCTTGGGAATGTTCCTGGATAAACACCTTCAGATTTGTGCTCTCAGCTGGGGAGGTGGAACAGAACCCTCAAAACACCAGCCCATTTTCAGTCTGCAGTTCTTAAATTCTGGCACTTTTCTCCAAGCTCCTCCACATGTTTTCACACTCTGGAGTCCAAGTCTGAATTAAGTCCTGACTCCTCATCAACAACACAATTGGAAGGTGCCACCTCTGAGAGAGATGTGGGAAGGCATCAACCAAGATACAAGCAGGAAATGAGAAAAATTCAAATATTGCACAGTATTTTTTTTAAATGCTTCTCCTCACACACCTATGAAGCAGTTTAGAACAGCAACCTTGGCAGATTCCATTCCATAACCATTTCTATTATTTTCTGAACAAAAAAGTGAAAGACATATTGTCCCCATATAGCAATTTCACTAAAACTTAAATAACAAACTATTTTCAATACAGAACATGGGTTGAATCCTGTAACTCCTACTACGAGGATTTATAATATATATTTTGTAATAAAATCATTGTGGCAACAGCTATAAATCAACTGAGATGTGCACTGAAGGATTTTATTTTATTGATATGAGTTTTTAGGGAAAGTACAAATTGCCCAAAGGACACCATAGCTAATTAATAAATAATTACTAATTTGAATTAATAACTAAACTTTTTTAAAAGGTCAGTAATATTTACATGGCTTTCAATCAATAAATTATTGACTGAAATAAAATATTATATAATATTCCAATGGTTTAGGAATAAACACAGCTGAAAATGCCAAATATTTGAAAGGGAAGAAGGTTCTTTCAGCACCCATTGAGGTGCACTGGGGGTCAGATACAACCTTGGAGCAGGTTCCTGGCATTTCCACAAGTGATATATTGGGTGTTTCTCTGTGTCAGAGAAGTTTAACAGCTATTTTTAAAATAAATTTTACAGAAGTAAATAGGTAACAGCCAAACTGTGGAGAACTATTCTTCAGATATTCGACACTGCAGGAAATCCAGCGTCTGGGGTTTTTTTCTGAGTGTAGAGAAGACAGAAGAGAAGTGTTCGTTATTTATTTATGAGTCAAAGCATGCAAAAGCATCCCCAAGTCCAAATCTTGAAAACTTTTGAGTGTAATAGATATATTTTGCCCAAAGGAAATAAAAGAGCACTTTAACCAGTGCTGGCTTTTGGGAAAGCAGAAAAAAAATATTTTCTTCCAGCACATGATACAAACAGTCAGGCAGGTACAGCAAAGTTGCTCCTTCAGAAAAATACTGTAAACCTGGAGCTTACAGGGGTCATACAAAAAAAGAAATATTTGTGATGCATAAACGAAAATCATGAGAGAAAAAAAAAGGCAGCAAAAAGGGCAAATCAGCATTACAGTACCTAGCTTAAACTTCCTGCCTTGAAGGAAGAAAAATATCCAAGGCACACCATTTCCAAAAATCTGATACAAACAAAGCAATTAATAAGCTTGGTTTGCCACCTGCACAGGCATTTTGGTGTGAGCAGTGCTGAGCACCAGGAGCCAGCCTGCCTGTCGGAGCATCCCAGCAGTCGCAGTTACGCCACAGGCTCCTCACTAACGAGGGCACAGAGCACACACCAACCTACCCAACCTGCTGAACTGTTCAAAAGTATGTGACTCCCTCTCTTATAAATAATTAAACCACCTACAAATTAGAGAAAATCAGTGGTGTGCAAGCAATGACGACTGTCAAGTCTGGTTCTGCTTTAGAAACAGCACAGGGCAAGGCAAACAAAGCCCAGTTTCTTAATAATCCCAGCAGAGACACCACACCTGCCAATTGTCTGCATAACCCACTTTGGGCCCGACCTGCAGCAGATCCATCAGTCGGGATCATCTCCAGGACTTGTTCCCCAAGCTACACAAATCACCACGAGGGGTGGCCTGGCTGGTGGGGAGTGAGTGGATCTTCCTGCTGAGCAGGAGACACAAGTCTGGATCTACCCTCTGGTTGTAACCAAGAGGAGGACTGGGAGGATAATTCCAGTCGCTGGAAAGAGCAGGAAATGATGCCTTGCACTGCTCTGGAGCACCCCCTGGTAGCCACACAACACCCCGGGAATGCCAGCAGCCATCCCTGCCTCCCGGCCAGGTGCAGGGAGGGAGAGCATGCTGGCACAACTGAGGTTCACTTGGAAGGAGGGAATATTTAATGCATTCTATGTGCAGCTGATGGTAAAATGGGTTAGTTAAAGGCCTTGCTCTCACTGTGCCTCCACACGAGCAGCATTCCTGCTGTGGGCTGCACGTGTTTGGGTGTTGAGCATCAACATGACACGAACGCTGACAGACACCAACACAGTGACAGCAGCTTTCATGTGATCCCAGTTATTTATCAGCTGAACATCTGAAATGTTCAGACTAACACATGGAGAGCTGACAGAGTACCTCCTTTCCATCCTGAGATTACCAAAACCCACGGATTTTAAATACTCAGAAGGAAGAAAAAATTAGCAGCTGGAGATAGTACTACACTCTAACAAGAAAAAGAAACAGCTTTATGATAACAGAACTTCAGAAGCTTCAATGAACCACAAAACTTCTGGTGAGAAGAGAAAAACCCAACAGTACCAGACAAGGCCACGTTAAAAGAAATACTCTGTGACAGTCAGGAGAGAAATAGCATGAGGAGAAAGGAGTCAGTATCCTTGGTACCTGCAGACATAAGAACGTTTGTACCTCTCACCAACACAGCTTTTTCTACACCTTTATCACCAAACCACTGAGCAACAACCCCTTTTTTAAAAAAATAACGCCAATAGACAATCCTAATACAACCAATTCTTTGAGAATGTAAAAAATACAGAGACTTGGGAAACATTCTATTTGGAAACACTATTTTTGTGCCTCTGGGTCTGAAAGAATGGAGTTAGAGAGTTCTTTCTTCCCTGGAGCCAAATTTACATAAGCATGTAGCTATTGCTAAATAACCTTTGCATTAGAGACAGCTCAGGGAAATGCCTCGTTCTTAAGACTCTCGAGTTTCATCAGATCACTGTGTAGGGCGTTTTATTTTTTTTAATTATTACTCACACTTGTATACTGAATCACTTATAAAACAAATAAGGTTTAATAAGTTTCAATGCCCAAGGCTACCTCAACGTGATGACATCTCTGTCACGCAAGAACTGGGAGTGCTGCGCCCTGCAGCGATAACTAAAAAGCTGTTTGATATAATGGCAGGTTTAAAAGCAAACCTCCAGACCAAGAGAATTTAAAATGCAGATTCTTGAAACAGGCTAGAAGTTTCCTTCAAGTAAACAAATGTTACAAAAAGGTAGCAATTTCTTAATAATCCAACATTTTCAGTCCTTCAAATGCCAAAGAACAAGAGCACAAAAGCAAATTAAATGCCATAGCGCAACACAGGTTTCAACAAAGGAGGGCAGTATGAAACACTCAATTTGAAATAGTGTCAGCAGAGGCGCCTGCTGGTGCCCCCCATTGGGAAATGGAGAGTTACAGAGGACAGGTGGAAGGGAGCAGAGAGCCAAAGGCCCCAGTGCAATTACAATATGCAAGGCCGGGTGCGTGTTCCGACAGGAGCCGCGGAACAGCCGGACTCGTTCTGCACAGCACGCTGAGCGAGATGAAACAGCAGCACACACCTGATCAGCCAGGCTCACGGCCACGGAGAGGCAGATCAAAGTGCAGCCACGGCCAACTACTCACTGCGTCCCTGACTTGCAGTTTCAGTTCATTGAAATGCAGGAGTTTCGTGTCTTTTCTGAGCAATTTTTCCATGCCAGCCTCGCTCAGGGCCACAGAGTAAATGCAGACCGTGAGTGGCACAAAATCCTAACCCAACCAAAACCCACCCTGTTCAGGACAGCCCCACTCTGCTCCCATGTGGACAGACTTTTTATCCCCACTCTGGTGGGTTACATCGTTCCCAAAACCTGCCACAATCCCAAAGCCCACCTTGCTGTACTGATCAGAAACTGCAAAATGGTCTTTTTTCTCCTGCCTGTTCAGAGAGATGGCCAAGCAGCTGCAGTTTGACTCTTAAAGTAACAAAGTGCTGGAAGAATCCAAGGGCAAAGAATTCTGAAGCTTGTTGCCACAACTTTTAGTTGCTCCTCCTGAGGATGTGCTCTGCTTTACACATTTAGTGATTACTTGTTATGTTAAAATATATTGTATTTATTTATAGAATAAACAGAGTATATTATGTACTATATAAAATTAGACTCTTACATGTTAAAGAGAAGTGTTTACTTATTTTGAACACTTATCTTCAGCTGATATTTTTGACAACATAGTGTTGCTACAAGTATAAGACAAAATTCTTAATATTAAATATTAAGAATATATGCAATTATATATAAATATAATATTTATAAAATTTAACTCTTGAAATAAATATTTCCTGCTCCCCTTAAGCACCTACACAAACACATACCATTGTGAAAACCTTTACTCCCTAATGATACAATTCATTGTATTGACTGAAAGGAGAAATTGCAGACTAAATGCAAGAAAAGGCTTTACAAATCTGCTCATATCTACCAACTGGAACAGGAGTTACGAGCTGTGGAGAGGGAAAAAAAAAAATCACAGAAAAGCAAAGCAGCAGGCTCTGCTCCCAGGTCTATTGTATCACATTCTGGTTTCGATTCTACTTGTTGAGTATTCACCTGTTTCGCTTAGTGCGCACTAATGAACAGGTGGATGGAGCCAAAGCCAAACTCAAAGGAATTATGACAAAACACTAATGCATTATACATCCTGCAGGTCTCATCATGCCCCGGGAATGGCAAACAGTCAGTCTCCCTTTCCAGATCTGACAATAAAATGATGAAACATCATTCTGTCTTTTGAAACGCTGCAATGCACACAAATAACGCTTCCTCCTGCTTAAGTAGCAGGTCCTCAGTTATTCTAAATATAGATCATTTTCTCTCCCTTCTGATTTGGAAGAGCTCTAGAGGAAAAAGAAACAACCAAAAAAAATCCCACACCACACACACTTGCTCCAGACCTTTCCTTTGATGTTTAGTACTACACTGCACACAAGTCCTCTTAGTGACTGGTTAAAAAGAGTAGCAAATTAATGCAAATTATCAAAACTTGTACAAACACCAGCAAATCCTCAAACCTGTGCAACTGCAAAGACTGCACACGGGCTCATGATCTGTCTTCACCTGTACTGCCTTGGTCAACAATCAAACCAAGAAGGAACAACAACTCCTCCACCCACACAAATGCCTCCATTCTGCCCAAATACAGTCGGACATCAAAACTGGCACAGACACCAGAAGTGTTACCCCAGGATTTAAAAAAGCACCCCAGCACTTTTAAGGGTGTAAAACTACAACAAAGCTTTTGTAAATAGGCCTTCTTAGGATGCACAAGAGAAGCACTACTCTGGAACAGCAGTTCAGGTACTGCAGATTTTTTTCTCATGCACAATATGTCCACTTTAAAACCCAAACTAAGAATTCAGCTCTTTTGAGTCACACACCATTATCAATTCACAAGGAAACGGCATTAAACAAAAAATTCGCTCAGCTTAGCAAACAAATCCAAACCTACTGAAATGACTGCTACTTTGAGAGTTACTGATGAGTATCTGTATTGGCAACTTCCCTTTCATTTGGGGATGACAAAAAAAGAAAACACACATGCATGGGAAGTTATATTGTCTAAACTGCTATGGAGGAAATTCTCCTTTTTTCATTGCCAATGAAAATCCCTCAATTCCTCTGTGCATTTGTTATCAAAGGCCTCCTGTAGCAGTATGGGATGACCACAAACCCAAATGTCTATCTTTTAAGGGAAAACCAGTATTTACCAGGGCCTGGAGCATGCCATTCACAATGACAGTGCCCTCCATGGTCTGGGAGGAGGATTTGGATAACATGGAGAGCACCCAGTCCAGGAAATCTGCCATCCTGCTTTGCCTGACATCAGGGCGGACAATAAACCTGTCACAAAAAAAAAGAAAAACAACATTGCAGCCATTGACTTTATGACACCCAGTGAAAAACTATTTTTCGTCCTATCCAAACTGGTTCTAGTTCCTGGAAACAATTCTTCAATGTGTGTTTCCCCAAATCACACAGAGTGGGGACACTCCCAACCATCCTATGTTTAGCCCAGATGTTTCTGAGCAAGGCTCTGATCCGGAATTCACTTCAAACCCAGCTAAAAACTTGGTTCTAGAAATTCCTTATCTTAATTGTAGAGCAACAAAATTTCCAGAGCTTTTAAGAAATTAGAAAGCTATTAGAATTAGTGAAAAGTTGAAACAAATAAGAGGATTCTTCACCTCTTTCACCAAAACCAGCCATTCTGCAAATCTGAAAATCAGTGGAAATCAGCACTGGGTCCCTTTTGCACTGTCTGTCAGCAGTCAGGCCCAGAACAAGCAAGGCTACATTTGGGGTTTCAGATATTTGAAAAGGCCAAGCACCTATTATTTAACACATTAGATGGGTCAAGAGTTGTGTTTTTAGCCATCTTAGAAAAGAGAAAAGAGGTTTGTTTATCATGGCTAAACTACAGTAAACCTACTCTCAGCCCTCCCCTGAGCAGCCAAGTGATGCAGTCAGGGCATCACTTCAGTGTCCTGGCACCTACAAACCAGGTCCTGTTCCAGCAGGGACTCAAACTACATTTGTTCTCAACTCACCCAATGCAAACAAGGCTCATGGGGAAGCCCATCCAGCACAACTCACAGAATTCAAAGAGGATGTGCCCCAGAGCCAGGACCTGGATCCTTCCTACACCTACAGGTAACAGGGGAACAGCACCAAGAGCTCACTGATGGGGGTATTAAATATATTAAATACTGAGAACACCTCAACAGTGAGCTGATGGGATGGACTGGCTTCCCAGCCAGTCCTGTGGTGCTCAGCAGCAGAACAATGAGGACCTGGACTGAGCTGCAGGAGGGTTGTTTTGGGTTGAAGGATGAAGCCACCTTTGGCCCAAGGGCACACATGACAGAAGTGACCTGTGAAGTGGCTGAGCTGGTTCCTAGACCCTTCCTCAGCCCCAAGGAGTTTAAATCCTTCTTTCCTAAAGGAGTGCCCTAACCTCCAGACCAAGAGCAGGATAACGATCAGCCTCATCTCCTCTTACTGCAACCATTCAGTGAGCAGGCAGAAAGGAGAATTCATGAATATACTCCAGCTCCTTTGCCCTGTAAGAAACAGCTCACTTTGGGAAACAGGACGTCTTGAATCCTGACGTTTCTAAACTTCACTGGAAATCCATAAACCCCTTGGAACACAAACCAGGGCCCAGACTTTTTCTTCCTGCCCAGGGACTTCGTCAGACTCCTGTATCTCCTCTGCCCATCTGTCCCAGGACCGTTGTGCTCCTGCCCACCCAATAACAGTCCAGCTCCAGGCAGATGGCACAGAGACCTGTCAGAATGATTATACTCAGAACTGTCTTTGGGGATGTGAGAACAGTGAAAGGCCTTGGAGCCAGCTTTCTAATTTCTGGTGAAGTGTTTTAATGACCAGGCTGCTTTGAAAATGGTGTTTTCATAATAAGCTAAATAATTTTAAGTGCACTATACAGTACCATTACTGCCTTGCACACTTGGTACTAGCATCAGCTTACTCTATCACCATATTTGTTCTGAACATATACTCTTAATTAAAATTAGTTCAGCCAATAAACAGAGGAGAAGAGAAGCTAAGACAACTAACAAGGTGCATGCATAGGACCCAGTGTCAGGGTGCAGGGCACTGGTGAAATCCCCTGAAACCAAGGCCTGAGCACTGCATGAGCACAAAGCTTTGCTGAACACAAAGGTGCAATCAATAAAGTTGCTGTATGTAAGCTCCCACTCAAAACTGAGTTTTACAGACACTCTGGAGTACAACTGAAGTGCAAATTCAATTAACATAATGTGATGAAAGAATCTTTTAAAATTACTGTCATCCTTACTTGAGAAGGCCTCTGAATACTGGGTGTACTTTCAAGAATCTATTACTCTTGGTCAATTTGGGTACTTTCTGGGATTTTAGGAAGTAAAGAAGGCTTATATGAATGCTCAAGAATAATTCACTGTGTCACACTGTCATCTCAAATCCTCTGGGTCTGTCAATCTGTGACAAGGCAGATTACCCATACAAATATATAAACAGCAATTTCTAATTATTGATTCCAAAATTACTGCCAAAACTAATTAGGATCACAAAATTATACAATCATAGCATGGTTTGGGTTGAAAAGGATCTTAAAGCTCATCAAGTTCCACCCCCTGTCATGTGCAGGGACACCGTCCACTATCCCAGGTTGCTCCAAGCCCCGTTCAGCCTGGCATTGAACATTGCCAGGGACAGGGCAGCCACAGCTTCTCTGGGAACCCTGTGCCAGGGCCTCACCAGCCTCACAGGGAAGGATAAGGAGACAAACCTTGGGAAAATAAGCATGTAACTGGCAAGACTTTTTCAAGACTGCACAAGTAATTCATGCAGTCTCTTGAATTCTGCTCTGATATATTTCAGAATAAACCAGAAAAGCACAGGATGAGTCACCAGAGAGTGAGTCTGGTCCCAAGTCCTTCATTAATTTTCTGCATGACATTGTACATTCTAAACCAAAAAAGTGTCTGATTTGCCGTTAGATTCAGACCTGTAGCATTATACTCACTAAATATAAACTTCTAAAGCCTTGAGTCCTGTGACTGAAGCTCAGAATAAATTTAAAGTAAGTACACAGACAGTTACCTCCTAAAAGACAAGACAAGGTCTGCTCCACTAAATGTTGTTTTTAACAACTATTTTGTTTAATCTCACAAATTTAGGGCATCTTAACCCAGAGAACATGACTGCAGGTGTTAAGGCTGTGACTCTCCCACACCCATTGCCCCCATCTCCCAATGTCTCTGTGTCCCCTCATCCCCATCTCCCAATGTCCCTGTGTCCCTTCATCCCCATGTTCCCAGGTGCTGCTGTCCCCATGTCCCACTGTGTACCCTCATCCCCACATCCCTCTGTCCCCATGTCCCACTGTTCCCATCCCTGTGTCCTTCTGTCCTCATGTCCCATTGTGTCCCCTCATTCCCATGTCCCTCTGTCCCCACAACCCTGTCCCCATATCCCCTTGTCCCTCTGTCCTCATTCCCTCGTCCCTGCGTTCCCCAGTCGCACTGTCCCCATGCCCTGTGTCCCTCTGTCCCCACGTCCCTCTGTCCCCATCCCTNCCCTCTCCCCCCATCCCCGTGTCCCTCTGTCCCCGTGTCCCTCTCTCCCCATCCCCGTGTCCCTCTGTCCCCGTGTCCCTCTGTCCCCGCTGCCTCCCCATGGACAGCGCCAAAGCTGCGCGGGCAGCGCCCCCTGCTGAGCACAAGCTGCAGTGCAGAGCCGGGGCTTTTACTGCTTTTTAAAAAAAGGAAAAAAACCCAAATCAGTCACAACCTGAGCTGACTAAAGGTGTCGTCCACTAGAATATCCAAGAATGTGGACTGGAATAGATACTGAAACAAGAGACATGTGTGTACTGTCTCTGTTTATGGTCTTAGTAATTTATTTTCATGTGCAGAGGAGGCAGTATTCCCAACAAACACTACTGCATCCAATTCAAGCAACAGTAATATCCCACAGGCAGCTGGCAACTTCCAGCCCTCCCAATACTGTCATGTCAGATTAAGAAACAGCAGGAGGAACAGGAGCCTTTCTGCCAAGATGCACAAAAAGGACTTACTTGGACACCAGCACAGCAGCTGCATCCCGAGCCTTGTCACTGACAACCAGGTAACACTAAAGGGAAAAGAAAACTGACTGTAAAATAATTCATACATGGAGATAGAAAACCAACTGTGTAACAACTCTGTCCATAATACACTACTGAATACTTACATGAAAAATATTATGATGATTACACACATAAATTAATTATTGTGATTACAAACTGAGCTTAAAGACAGTAGAAAGTTCATTTTCCCATCTAACAAACTGTATCTGAGGCAGAGTCTCCCTTCAGGTGCATTTCAAAGCAGGTTAACTACTGAAGGTTTATTTGCTGAAGCCTTAACTCACAGACACATTGGCCTGTAAGCAATAAGTCCCTTAGCGCTGCAAGTGTCAAAAGCCTGAGCTCTTGGGGTACCTGTGGGGAAGGGGAGTGGTTTATTTTTATCTCAGTGGTGTGACAAGTCAGCTACCTGGGCTGACACCCACTGGAACTTGATGTATTTGTTTAAAAATCTTCACACAGTCACAGCTTCCAAAGTTGCTCACTCTGATCAAACGCTGATCTCCTCTAGAAATCCTCAGACTTGGCTTTCAGAAGAAGCTCTCTGGCACTTTCAAGTGTTGAAAGCCTGTACCATATTCAAAGGCAGGGGTTCACCTCAGATGAAACAGTTTATTGCATCAGGCAAAATCAGTTCCAGTCTCACCTGACTAAAGCAGCAAACAACAGACTGAAGATCCAGAAGTAGGAAAAAATTCTTTACAGATTAGATACAAAAGTATGGGTTTAAATAACACGCAGAAAAGAGTATAATTGAGTAATGTACAGAATATGTTAATATTTATCACATACTGAATGATTGAGCCAAACACCCCAGGTCTGAAAGCATTACAGGATGTGTTTTCCTCACCTTTGCTATTTCCAGGATGCGATCCATGGTTGGCTGCCGAGCCTGCCCTTCCAGGGAAGAAAGGTTTCCATCAAAACGGGCCAGATCAAAAGGAATCAGGCAGATCATGGACAGCCACAACAAGAGCATGTAGCGAGTTTCCCAAGTCTGGAAAGGAATGGTAAAACAAAGGTTTTTTACTTCATTTTCTGCAACATGAAGTGCTGAGAGCACAAACAACCTCCTAGCTCCAAAGAACTTTAGAAGATGAGCAAGAGAAAACTCCCAACGTGAGTGCCCTGAAACTCCAGAGGAGACAGTGATCCCAAACAGCAAAACTGCAACAAAATTAACGGACCCTCCCCTCTAATCAGAAATCTAGACATCCTTGTTTCCTTCCCAAAGGAAAACTGCACCTTCCCATTTTCCTGTTTTTTCCTCCCCTCGACCTATCGGTGCATCCACTCACAAATATAACAAATATAATATGCTTTTGTCCTTATTTCCTTATGTATTGCTTTCATGAGTGTAGTGAAACAACTTCAGAAGAAAGAAGGAAGTTTTTCAAGCTTTAAAGCTGTACACCTACAGCAGCAAAGTGTCAGAACTGATGTTTATTTTAAAAAAAAGCTTTAATTTAGAGCAGCAATACAATTACTGTCTTCAAATCCATTATTTTTATTACTTATAATTGATAATGATCTCTTTTAAAATCATCTACCTTAAGCAGCTCTCTGGAGTTCTTCTTTTTCCTTATTTAAAAATAGAAGATTATAAACTACAGTATCCTGGAGTCAGACTGGATGATTTTTCAGTTACTCCTTTTAGAGCTCCAATGCCTTTTACTTCCCTTCCTCTTACTCTTGTGACAATCAATTTGTTCCTTACATGAGTGGTTAAAGGTTCTACTTGCACCTCTACTACCACTGCTTCTAAATCGTTGGAACAAACCCCATGAAAGAAAACCAAGACCCCTCCTTGGGGAGGGCATTTCTCCTGTGACAAGATGATGGTTTTCACACCAAATCCAGGTGTTAACACCAGGGTCTGTCACTGCTTTATATACTTTTTCCCAATTTTTTTCCTTCAACTTTTTCCACTGGAGACATTAAGGTTAAGCAAAAAGTACAGCAAGTCCTCACCTCAGGGTCTCTTGGGCTCTGCTTTGCAAGCATATCCAGAACAGGCTGCAGGTCCCGCACCTCATGAGGGAACAGTGGCAGGAAACGTTTGTAGCCTCTCACCTAAAGCAGAAAGGTTCAGAATTCAGTCCCCCAATCAACACCAGCACACACTGAGGGGAAAGGAAAGACCCTTGGAGGAATTTCTTAACTAGGATCCTCACGTCATAAGGAGAGTAAGCATGCAAACTAAAGTCTTAAATACCTTGTGATATTTGTGTTTCTACAAAGTTATTAAGAATTCATTAAATGATAATTAACTTTAAAACAAGGGACACTTGGAGATTGTCTGGTCCAATCCTCCTGGTAAAGCAGGGTCACCACAGCAGGGTGCCCAGGACCTCGTCCATGGGGTGTCCAGCATCCCAGGGATGGAGACCTCACCACCTCTCTGAGCCACCTATTCCAGGGCTCAGCCCTTACAGCCCAAAAATATTTTATTGTGCTGAAATGTAAATTCCACATTCATCTAATTGTTCATCACACTTTACTTTTCAACATTATAACTCACGTTTTATTACCCAGTATCTCCATGTCTGAAATTTGTTTTGCATTCAGACCTCAATCTTTACTAATCTGGATCATTAAACAACATAAGCTGTCATGAAAATGGGAAACAAGAGAGCTAATCTTTCATAGTACAGTTTAAAGTATTTAACCACATTAGACATTTATTTAATATTTTTGAAAATAACGAAGAAAATATTTGTAACTTACAAACTTCAGTTAAAGTACATTAAATTTAGGATTTTTTTACCTTTGTAATGATGTAGAGAAATTTAAAAGCCAGGTGAACTAGTGGGGGAGGAGATCCACTGTCCCGTACTATCTCCAACAAGGAATTCATCATCCCCTCTAGTGAAAGGAGAGGAAAACCAGTGAGACTACATGCAGTTCACAGAGTTTCTTGTACTTCTGATAGAACAGAGGGAGACAGCAATTATATCATGGAAGTACTATCAGCCACAGCAATCTTGTAATGCAAACCCAGATCTCCCAGAGTAACAGATTTTTAAGTATAGACACAAAAATTACTTAAGGATGGCATTCCTACCTAAGTGGCGATCCAAAAGGTGAGGCTGCTCCTGGTACTTGTCCATTATACCTGAAAATGAAAAGATAATCTGTAATAAAATGCTCAAAAAGCCTTAACTGTGAGATACTCTCTGATTCTGAACAGTTTTAACTTAAGATTCCTGCATCCCCGAGCCACCACCACCTGTAAGAGATGTCAGAAGATTAGAAAACCACTAAGTGGATGGAACTTGGAGCAACCTAGTATAGTGGAAGGTGTCCCTGCTCATGGCAGGGAGGGTGGAATGGGATGATCTTTAAGGTCCCTTCCAACCCAGAGCAGTCTATAATTCCAAATAACAGTACAAGCACAGTCTGTCCCCCTCACACTGCACTCATTTACCTACACTGAACCATCAACCCACGCCCAGGAGTCTCTCCAATTTCCTTGGACAAACCTCCCACAATAACATGTTGCAATGAGGGTGCTCCTCACAATCCTCAGAGCTAGTTTCTTATTTTCAAACAGAATACACGGAATTTTTCAGCAAAGAACAAAGAGTCCTTAACAGATTTTAACCTCAACAAACACAGTGCAGCTGTTACCACCGTGCTCCTCAAAACTGTTCATATCCCTTACTCTGTTTTGCTGCCAGTAACACGGTCTCTTCCTTTTGGATACTGACTCAAGAAAGGACAAATTGAAATTGAGTATTGGAAAAAAAAAATTAGAACAACTTGCCAGAGCTTTCAGACACAAAAGCTTTTCAATTTAAACCCAGAATCAACAAAAAGCAGCTACAGAAATGAAAGCTAGATTCCCAAGGAAATCATTCAGTGATCCAGTGTGGCACTGGAGATTGCCTGGTTTATTTTAGCTATTTGGTCAGAAAATAGCTTTTGAATTAGAAAACTGAAACCTCCTTAACCTCCCCTTTTCTGTATTTGTTTCTCCCACAAACGACTTCTCTCTCTGTTCTTTTTCTCTGCTTGACACATCAACACTTACATTTAAGACATGACTCAAAGCCAACAGTGCTGCAGTTGACCAGCGGATGACACTGCACAACCACTTTCAGACACCAGACCATCCAACACTATCCTTGTGCAATTCCACTGGGATACCAGAATGCCATCAAGAGGGGAACTTGAGCTCCTAATCATCACTGACTTCCCACCTTAATTAATGATGCCTTAAGCTGCATACAAACAGCAGAACCAGCAGAACACAAATTCCAAAGCTTTCCAGCAGAAGTGGAATTGAAGAGCAAATTCTTTTCCCAGGTCACAGCCTGGCAAAGATAAAATAAAACCCCAAATATAAAAGCTGAAGAGAATGAACCTAAACCAGATACTCTAAACTATTCTTCCAAAAAAGATCTTCCTATATTTTCCTACAAAACTGTAGTTGCAGATTAAACTGTTTCCCAAACTTCTGTTTCTAATGGTTCATCAAAAAATGAGCATCAGGAGTTTTTCCGAGCTCTTTGGAAACTTTCATTAAAATCCTCTGGAACAGGTGATCACTGCGTTCTCTGTTCCCAGATAAAAGGTATTCCCTAAGTTTCAGTGTTCTAACACACACATCAAGCCTCTTGGCAGATTTGAGACATTTTGTCCAAGAAGGATCAATGACACCTGAGCACACTAAATGTTATAACCCAATACTGAACCACATACACAGTATCTTTTTTTAAGTACATGGAGCCTGTGTTTACTGGGCAACAACATACAGGCAGAAAGCTCATAAATACCATTTAAATGCACAGAAACACTCCACATGATGTGGCAGACAAAGAGGCACAGCAAGGTGATTTTTCCAGCGATGCTTTTTCCTGTCCCACTGAAATCTGACATTTCCTCTGTGATGCAGAACAACCTCACCAATGTGAGTTCCTGGGACTTCTGTCTGAGCAGTTACGTGTCCATCACTCAGATGGAACAGTCAATTCAGTCAACCATAATAATGCTACTGAGAAACCTCTACAGGTTCAGATCTCCAAATTTGGGAGGGACTGCTTGATTGTCTGCCCACCTCATTTCTTGTTGTCAAAAACAAAGCTGCTCGGTCAATATTTTGACTGTGAGTTTTGCAATTCTGCCATCCTTTGCAAATATACTTGCAAAATGCCAATCTGCTAAATTCAGTTTGCAAACACATGAAGCACCAAATGAACTTTTTCAAATCACCTCATCACAATATTGAGCCAACACACAGATGTGCCTCGAAACAGGCTGGTCACCCAGGACACTGCTCCATGCACCTCACTACGGCCCTTCCAGATCCAGCTAAGGCCCAGGGGCAGGACAGCTTTCCTTAGGTGGCACAAAAGTCAAACCAAGTTACCTCCACTTGGAAAAACATACATGATCTGTAAGGATTCACCCACTCTTCACAATTCCCACGAAATGACAAAGTAAATATAGGAAATTTACACTTTGGAGCACAAAGTGGGTGTGTTTCAATGAGTGATCAGGTAAAAAAGTTGCTTTATTTGACAGACATACTAACTTTTAACTAAATTACAGCCTGAATTTGAATAGGAAACTGGAGGCCCAACATGAGCCAAAATTCAAATTTCTGGAACCTAAGACTTCAGTTTTCATTTACAGTAGTTAAATACCAGGTAAGAAAGGAATATCTATATGGAAAACAAAATGAGCAAAAAAAACCAAATGTCAACTACCTATTGATAAAGTTCCAGCACTATCATTGACCCAATAAATAGCGGTTTGGTCCCTTTTTGGTAATCAGCAATAATAAAATGAATAATACACAATAGAGTGTTTGTATCAAGCAACAGCGGACCACTCCCTTTGGCTGCCGTGCTCACCTATGAACCGTTCCACGGCCATTTCCCTCGTCACCAGCTCCCCGAAGACTTCCCTCAGGTTCCCGATGAGCTCCGCGACCTCCCGGCTCTCACTGAAGCTGTCCAGGATGTTCCTGTCGCTGATGGCACCCGGCTCCCGCTCCTCGCCCTCCTCCGGCTCCCGGCCCGCTCCGTCCATCCCGGCGGGCCCGGCGCTGACAGTGACACAAGGCACGGTCAGTCCCACCGCCCCTCACACCCCTCACACCCCGCCCGGCC
>VWZS01003648.1:3054-26438 GCA_013397075.1 Rhabdornis inornatus
GGTGATCTCGCAGTGGGACTGTAGGTGGCAACCGGGATCTATCCCTGGCACTCATCAGGGAGGGCATGTGGACAGCGGATGGGGAGCACGACCTGGGCAGGTTTCGGTCCAGCACAGTTGTTACGGCCGTCTCAGAGATAGTTTCACAGGCAGCCTCACTCCCTCCCTGCTTTTGAATTGCCTCCATAACCGCCCTCCATGCAGGAAGTATTTGTAATTCTGGCTCATGGCCAGGAAGAGTGGCCAGGTCGTAGAGTTTAAAGCCGACCTTGTCCCAGTAGCAGAGGGTGAAAATAGAAGAAGGAGTGGTATCGGGAAACATGCGTGACACCCATCGTAGAAGTGACTTAAGGTCATGCTTGGGGATGGGGGAGCCATGCTTGCCTAAATCAGGGAGCATGGTTTTATAGACATCTCCCTCATTGGACATATCCTGTCCCATAGTTCAGTTCCCCTGGCTCACCTGTCATGTCGCTGCAGACAGATGATTTTGGGCCTAGACGTGGTTCTCTCACCAACACAATCAGTTCTAGGGGCTCGCCAATTGCTGCCAGCTAGGCCGGTTATTCTCCTCATACAGGAGCATCAATTATTGATGACTGAGAGAGAGATGGGGACTACTGAATCATGATCAGAATCCAAATTTTACTATGTGCTACATATGCTTATATACCATTTACAAGAAGGCTAGTAATTTTTACTACAATCATTTAGTTAAACATCACGCAGACAAACTTTACATTCCTACTTAGTAAAATCATCTTTCCCGTCAGCCAGACTTGATCCAGTCTTCTTGTAATCTTCAGAGCTCTGTTTGCTCTTGCCAAGGCATCTTGGTTATCAAGCTGCATATGGTGATTAAATCTACATTATCAGTCTGAGTTACCATAGGGGGTGACTTGAGATGGATACTCTATTGGAGGTCAAGATTTGTACAGATTTTAGTAAACTTAGAGCAGAATCTGCCCTGCAGTGTTTTGGCATGATTATTACCTTAACTGGAATTACTTTGTACTTGATTTCTCACATCTGAGCCCTTCATGATAGCAGGAAGGGGCAACCTGCCTTTGCATTTCAAAGCCCTTCAAATATAATTTGTAATTAAATGTACTTCCTCTTTTTATGCTTGATAGCTCTTAATAAAATAAGAAATTTCTCAACTCCTTAGATTATTGAGATGAGTAAAATGAGAAAAAATGGTGTGAAACCTGTGAAGATATATGAGATGTCATTTCCTTTATTCTTCTGATTCACTTAGGCATTCTGATAACAACCATTGCCTCAAAAGGGGAGTTACAGAATTGGCCTGAACTCTTGCCAAAGCTTTGCAGCCTGTTGGATTCTGAAGATTACAATACCTGTGAGGTAAGGAGGCTTATTTTGAAATGTATTATCTTGTAAATTTGATTTTTTTTGGCCTTTCTTCATAGATACTATATATATGTATAGTATTTTTTGTGGGTATGTATGCACATATATAATATTTTTTTACAGTATTTATGAAGGAAAATAAATACCAGCTCAACTGTTTTAAGCTATGAGGAGAAAAATCTTGTCTGATTTTTAAAAAAATATTGCTTTTAAGCATTTTTAAAAATATTATTAAATAAATGAGCACTGAATGTTAAAATTAAAATTACCACTTACCTATTATAGACTCATCCAGCTTGAGATCTTACAGATGGTAATATAAAGTGCTTAAATAAAAAGTCTTTAAGGCTGTTTAACTCCGTATTTAGTTAGCTACATTTACTTTGTTAATTAGCTACGTTTACTGTGGTCTTTTGCTAAAATTACCTGTTCTGTAAAAACCCAGAAATGTTGCTTTCTTCAAAATGTAAAATAACAGATTTTCTTTTGCTTTGGGGTGTTTGTTTGTTTGATTTTGGTTTTAAACAGGGTGCATTTGGTGCTCTTCAGAAGATATGTGAAGATTCTGCTGAAATTTTAGATAGTGATGTATTGGACCGACCACTCAATATCATGATACCTAAATTCTTGCAGTTCTTCAAACACAGCAGTCCAAAAATAAGGTAGGTTTAGGTGTTATACTAAAGTTATCTGTTAAAAATGTATTTACATGAGTAGCGAGGTTGATATTTTGTAGATCAGTTTAAAACATACTTAGATTTTTAAAATGATCCTGCATATGCAAATGTGAGAAGGCACAGAAATTTTATGCATCAGTCATTTCCACACTTATCTGTTTAGTTAATAGATCAGCCTCACCTCTTTATACATCTTCCAAATCAAGAATCTGTCTGACTTTGAAAATCAAAATATTTTTTAAGAATTTGCATATTATTATGAAAATTTCAGTGCTGTGGTTAAAATTTCAAATTCTGATTAGAAAGAACTATCTTGCATTTGTTTTGTTATGACTTCAGCAATGAGAGAGTAAAAAGTCATTTGCTGATAATGGTTTCTGAGTTCTTGCAGAAAAGTAACTCCACCAAAACTTATAAAGCTCTTTATCTTTCAGCTAGATCAAATTAAATGGGTTCAACATTCTTTTACTTTAATACAGTATTAATCTCTCCAAAGTAACAGAAGTATAGAAGAAAAATTCCAAAATTAACTTATTATTGCTAATATTTATCAACAAGAACAGTAGCTTTTACCCTGAAATGAGCCAGCAATGTGCCCTTGCCACAAAGAAGGTGAATGTCATCCTGGGCTGGAGTCTTGCCAGCATGGGAGGTGATCTTTCCCCTCACCCTCCAGATGAGGCCACACCTGGAGTACTGTGCCCAGTTCTGGGCTCCCCAGTACAAGAGAGACATGGAGCTACTGGAGCATTTAGTGAAGGGCCACAATGATGATGAAGGGACTGGAGCATCTCTCCTATGAGGAAAGACTGAGAAAGCTGGGACTCTTTAGCCTGGAGAAGAGGAGGTTCAGGGGTGACACCATCCATGTGTATAAATACCCAAAGGGAGAGTGCAAAGAAGACAAAGCCAGGCTCTTTTCAGTTGTGTTCAGTGACAGGACATGTGGCAATGGGCACAGACTGAGACACAGGAGGTTCCCTCTGAACATTGGGAAGCACGTTTTTTACTGTGAGGGTGACCAAGCACTGGCACAGGTTACCCAGAGAGGTCGTAGAGTCCCCATCCTTGGATATATTCAAAAGCAATCTGTAAGGCCCCAGAAAACTTGCTCAATGAGACTTAAAAGGCCTTACGGTTGTTCATGTACTCTGAGTTTGACACAGGGGAGAAATACTGACAAGATATTCTCAAGGAGGCAAAACAACAAAAAACTTTACTGTCAACTTTGTAAAATCAGAGAACTTTGGCAAAAGTTTAGAGCAACATTCAATCAACATAAAACACTTCTCAAAGCATTAACTTGGCCCATTCAACTTAGCAAACTCCAAGCCCATCTAATTTTAAATTACTCAAAACTCCAAGAAGAGGGAATTAAAAGAAGAAAGAGAGAGACATATAAAAAAGATATAGAAAAGAACAAATACAGCTACCACTCCTGGTTCCAGCAGTGTTCAGCTGATAGAAACTCCAAGAGGAAGTAGGGTCAAAACATGCTCACCTCATGTCCTGGGTTAAATACCCTTTGGCTTTCCTGGGCTCTTCCCCCAGGTGGGACTTCTGGTCATCTGACCACTCTGGGGCTAGACTGGGGCTCCAGGGGCAGGGTGTGGAACATTGCCTCCAGTGTGCCAGTGACTGGTGGCCCCTGCAGGGGATGAGATACAGGCCCGGGGGCATGGGCTGTTTGGAGCAGGGCATTGCCTCACCAGAGCAAGGCCCAACCTGCCCCTTCCCCCTCACATGTACCCGAAATATTTCAAGCCAGCAATCCTTCCAGTCTCTTACACTGTTGTGATGTGGTCCTGTGCAACCAGCTGTAGTTAGCCCTACTTGAGCAAATGATCTACAGAGGTCCCTTCCAGCCTGAATCATTCTGTGTGATTCTCGGAAATTTTTTTGGACTCCTCTTTGAAAATTATATTGAAAGATTCTACAACTTTCTGGGCTCAGTTATTGCCAGCAGTAAGTATAGATGGTGAAGAGTATAACTAGGAATATATCTTGGTAGGATTTAAATAAGATTTAGAAACTCACCTAAAATAGATGCACACTAAGAAAAATATATAAAAAGCATGATCTGGCACTTGTAGAAATATAAGCTTTTGCTTTGAGATAGGTAAACCAGTTTCAACTTTAAAGCAGATCATCTGCTGACCTGTGGCCTGGTTTCAGTACATAGTACTGAAGTATGAAGAATATTAGTTGTGTCGGTAAAAGACTATTAATGCTTAATAGTATTTAAATATTATCATTATTTAAATTTGTGAGGAGACAACTTTTGAACACTATTTTATGAGACTTCCAAGAAATGTCTGAAGAGACTAGATGTTTGGAGTTATATTAGTAAAAATACTTGAATGGATCTTCAGAGGCTTTTAAAGGTAGCTTTATCTTGTGCCTTTACTTATATAATTTGGCTTTTGTGTCTCTGAGAATGAAAAAGACTTGTAAGCAATGGCTTTGCATGAAATGGAATAGAAGAACCAGCTCTTCACTTTTAGTTTGTTTCTACCACAAGAGTTTTATTATGTATCCTAATGCAAGTGTGTATTTGTTCTAAGCTACAACTATATTACTGATGCATATTGGTCTCATTAAATGTCAAAAATCTTGCAAATGCAATTGGAAACTGAGCAATGAAGAAGGGCATGCTAAAATTTCACCATGTTAACTTGTATGGAATTGTTAACATTGTTACCAAAAATCGGTGAAAATAAAACTCCTTAACACCAATGTAGCATTAAGAAACAGGCATTCTTTATTCAGCTGGATGCACGGGGGATATCTTCTCTGAAATATTGTGCATCCCGAGTACAGAAAAAGCTCCTGTTTATATATTATATTTTACATACATATACATCAGCTTTCCCAGAAGAAACATACGTATTATAATCATTTCCCCAAAGTCATTAACATATTTTCCCTCCCTTTTACACATGCATCTTTCTGTCCTGAGGTTCTTTTTGGTGGTCCCTGGTGGTTGGCAACCCCAAAGTCATACCTGACCGCCTGTTTAACTGGTAAAAGTTGGCATAACTGGGCTGGCTGCTTTCCAGTTCTTCTTACAGAAAAGCATTGTGTGGTTCCATAGGCCAGTGGTCTTTGAAGAGTAAGTACTGTGTTAGCTCACCAGGTGCAAACGATTCTTCATCTGGCAACAATATCAGAGAAAACTGATAATCATAATATACTGAAAAAGAACATCCTTACATAGTGTTTGGAACAAATGTTCCAGGTAGTCATCCTGCTATGGTTCTTATTTACTGAATACTTAATTTAAAATTATTTATTAGATATATTGGAGTATAAGGTAGTACTTAAAAATGTGGTTTAGTAATTTTTATTGGTAACAACATAGATGTTCAGATTTAATCCCTCTTACCTGTAGAAGATGCTTGGACAGTGTGATTTACTTCCTATTTTTTTGATGCCTATGCACAGTTTAGAAAATGTTTAAGACATGTAAAACATATATTTTTACTGTTCAATTTGTAGGTCTCATGCTGTTGCGTGTGTCAATCAATTTATCATCAGCAGAACTCAAGCTCTTATGTTGCACATAGATTCTTTTATTGAGGTGAGTGCATTTTTGGTTGGAGGGGTAAGTTAAATAACATATCTAATTTATCAAGAGCTTTGAATAATGTTTTACAACCACCACTACCCCTAAACTCCACATTGATGGCTTCCCATTCTTAGCTGCAATCCCCATAGGTTGAAAGTCATTCTGCATGCTTATGCTCAAATTAGTCTAAGCACTCTCCCAGCCCAAGAAATTAGTATTTTGAAAATGCTTCCTTTTCATAAATACAGGAAACTCTTCTTGCATTGAGGTACTGGCAGCAGTCTGTCACTTACCTGTGATGGAGAGTTCAGTACAGGGATCACCATGTCCCTGAGTCTAGATTATGGGTCTCTGAATATTACTACTGAATATGCATTAGAAGGATGACATTTTGGCTTAACCAGGGTATTTTATTTGCTGCTTTTACGTTCTGAAGGTGTTTTCTAGCTGCAGAACTTCATTAATGTTTAAGGAAAAAAATTCAGGGAATAATGTTCTTGTGTCTAATGTACACATGACCAAAACACTGGGTAACAATACACATTGAAAGTATGAAGAGTTCATTTGCTAAATCATATGTCTTTAGGAAATAATACAGTTTTCTGAGGTGTGGGGGTGGGATGGTACAGAAGTACGTTTGCATACTTTCATTTGCCAATAATGTAAATTTTAATACAAGTTGAACTAGATGAATTGAGGCTTTTCTACTAGTATTACTTTCCAACAGAATCTTTTTGCACTGGCTGGTGATGAGGATCCTGAAGTACGCAAAAATGTTTGTCGTGCTCTGGTAATGTTGCTAGAAGTTCGAATGGATCGCCTGCTTCCTCATATGATTAGTATAGTTGAGGTGAGTCTTATTTCTCAGATTGTATGCTGAAACATGTTTGAGATTGCAGAAATAAGTAAATTAAAAGCATACATCAGAATAGCTATGTTACTTTTGTGCTTGCCTACTCTTTGTTTTCCGTCAAGATTGAGGTTGCAAAAGTTTCTTTTTAGCTAATTGCCAACATGACATATTTGACTGAATATGGCAGTTGTTCATTCTTCTTTAAGTGAATTGATCCTGAAATGGCCAGGATCAGCTATACCATGGAGCAGCCAGGCATTGCCTGACCACAAGCGAGATCATGTTAAAAATCTTAGTTCTGGTGCTGATACTGTTACAGTTTACACATTGAAGCTGTCACCTTTTTTGGATCTTTTGCCACAGCAAGGATAAGGAATGTAATTTTAAATATCTGAGATGGTCTTTGAGCTACTGACAAAGCTGTCTGCCATTGTATTCAATTTTATAGGTGAGTGCCCTTGGATAGTTTCTTGATTATTCTAGATTAGTGCAGACTTGCCTACCAGAGGACCAATCAACTGGTACTTGTTTGCTCAACTGAGTTGTAATTTCCATGTTTCTTGGAAATACTGGCAGTTTCTAGATAGCCTTTAGATACACTACTTGCTAGACTGGAAATATAAAAAAGATCAGAATCTTTCTCATGCACATATATGAAGAAATGGGTCATAACCCAGTGTCAAATTCCATAAGTGCCAAGTCCAGACAATATGAAGCAGGTTTGTTTTTCTTTTTTTGCTTCTGGACAAAGACATTAGAGAGGCATAAAACTGGGGTGACTTGTAGCATCTGTCTAGTGATGTCTTGAATTCCATTACACCAAGCCTGGCACATATTTTCTCATCTAACACAGGACAAGTAGGCATTGTTGGTGCTTGAGATAGTTTTTTTTCTTTTGCTTGGTCTAGTTTGGGTCTTTTTTTGGAGAGAGAGAGACAATAAAGCTTTGGAGATTATATTGTCAACAAAGAATCCTAGAATGGTTTGAGTTGGAAGGAACCTTAAAGATCATCTAGTTCCAACCCCTCTTCCATTACTGGAAGGTGCTCTACAATCTGCCTTCTTTTCTGAATAGGTTTCTGAACTGGAAACAGACTGAACACCCCCAGCTCTCTTAGTCTGTCTTCATGGAAGAGGTGCTTCAGCCCTCTGAGCATTTTTGTGGCCTCTGCTGGATTTGCTCCAGCAGCTCCACATCCTCCTTATGTTGGGGGCCCCAGAACTGTATGCAGTACTCCAGGTGGGGTCTCACAAGAGTGGAGTAGATGAGGAGAATCCCCTCCCTTGACCCACTGGCCACACTGCTTTGGATGCAGCCCAGGACACAGTTGGTTTCTAGGCTGCAAGCACAGATTGCCAGATCATGTTGAGCTTCTCATCAACTACCACTCCTAAGTCCTTCTCAGCAGGGCTGCTCTCAATGCATTCTCTGGCCAGCCTGTACTTGTGTTTGGGATTGCCTCTACCCAGGTGCAGGACCTTGCACTTGGCCTTGTTGAACTTCATGAGGTTCATACAGACCCACCTCTCAAGCCTGTACAGGTCCCTCTGGATGCCATTCCTTCCCTTCAGTGTGTCGACCGCACCACACAACTTGGGGTTGTCAGCAAACAAATCAGTAAGGAACTTCTGGACTTTGCAGGTAGAAATGATGGTAGCAACCAGAAGATCCAAGATTGTACTCTCATTGTATCCCTTATTTTTTTGGGAAAACTATTACTAGGCATCTTCTCTACAAAAGACAGCAGTAGCAAATTTTTTGTGAACTTGACTTCCTCCCCTTCCCCCCCAGTTTTGGGACTACTGTGTACTGTTACTCATTTGCCCAGTTCTGTATACATACATATTTATATGTGACAATGTAATATCTGAGAACTGACTTTTTCATTCAAATGAGTCCAGTTTTGCCCTTCTGAAGCTTGAATACCTCCAAGCTGAATGCTTCTAATGGTGGCTGCTCTAACTGAAGGAATTATTAGAAAAAGAGAAACTTGTATCCACATGATAGGGTTTTTTATGCCTATGAAGAATTACTTTTAATATAGTTAAGAATATTAATGATTCGGTAGTGATTCTAAAACAGGTGGTCTTGGCCAGTGTTATGCTTTTAAACCAGACAGGTTTAATATTAACTGTTTGGCCAAGTTCCTGGAGGAACAGGGATGGTTGAATTTGAATTTCAGTGGGTTTTTTGAGCATGTACTTCCAGGTGAGCAGAAGCAGATATGTATTTCTCTGTGGGTTTTTTTCTCCTTCCTTTGTCTGAGAACATGACAACAGCATATATCAGAAGTAGACTGACCTAATAGATTTCAGTTATTAGATTGCACTTGTATATTAATATAGCATATTTAGCCAGGCATGTGGTGCCTAAGATATTTTTCAATAGAAGTCCTGACTTTTTATTTTACAAAGTATAATGAGATTACTTGAATGGTGTTGATAGTATGAAGTTATAACACAGAAACTCAGCTTGTTGCTAAAGAAATAAGATTGTATCCTGTTGCTTTCAGATAGATGTCTTTTACTGCTCAAAGGATTTTTCTTAATGCTTTGTGCATCAATCTTTTCTTGATGGTTTGACACAGCAAGACTAACACAACACTGTTACAGAGTACGCAAACGAGTTCTGAATAATGTTCCTATGCTATTTTGTAATTTTTTTGTTAGGAAGCAACTATTTCCATTGCCTAAAGTCACTTTTTTAGCTTATCATTAAAACTACTCATTAAAGTATGGCACAAGAATACTAAAGAAACCTAAAAGCCTTCAAATACTCTTCCCATACTTTGCTTTGATACTAGTATCACTGTTTTTACTATGGGGGCCTACAAGAAATATGGGGAAGGATTCTATCAGTGAGTATAGTGACAGAACAAAGAGCAATGGTTTTAAACTGTTAGAGAGCAGGGTTAGATTGGATATAGGGAAGAAATTCTTCCCTACGAAGGTGGTGAGGCCCTGGCACAAGTTGCCCAGCAATGTTGTGGCTGCCCCATCCCTGGAAGTGTTCAAGGTCAGCTTAGATGGGGCTTTGAGCAACCTGGTCTAGTGAAAGATGTTTCTGTCCATGGCGATGGGTTGGAACTGGATAATCTTTAAGGTCCTTTCCAACCCAAACCATTCTGTAATTTCCAGGCTGTCTATATGGCTCTTATACCACTGAGTGTAAGTAGACTTTTCAATCTACTGCTATCTAACTTCATGGAGCATATATTATAATATATGCTTAAAGACGAAATGACAGTGTGAGGAGAACCTTCAGACAGACGTTACTTTTTGTCATTCTGGTTTTCTTTGTGACAAATAACTGGATACAACAAAAGTGTTGATTTTCAAGCCCTCTGGGGAAAAATGCCAAATCACTTCAGTTGTATTAATTAACCTTGCTTGCAATGGTGTCCTGGGGTGACTTTATGATGCTGGTATCCCCATCGTCTGTCTTTTTGCTCAGAAATGGGACCTGTAGCTTTAAGCTAGGCCCAGAGAGACAGAGAGGGCAAAGTGGGGGGAGAAGTAGCGCGCAGTTTTCAGACAAATGGATAGGACATTTTTCAAATTTTGCAAGCTGTAATCTGTTCATAACTCAGAATAGAGCAGTATTTTTTGTTGCCATCAGTTCTTAATCACAGGAATGATCTTTTAGGAAACACTTGCAATTTAGTGCACTTCATAGAATCACAGAATGGTTTGGGTTGGAAGGGACCTTAAGAATCATCTAGTTCCAACCTCCCCCACATGGGCAAGAACACCTTCTGCTAGACCAGGTTACTTGGAGCCCTGTTCAGACTGGTCTTGAACACTGCCAGAAATGGGGAGAGGAGTCCATAACCTCTGTGGGCAACCTGTGCCAGGGCCTCACCACCCTCACACTAAAGAATTTCTTCCAAATATCTGATCTAAACCTACCCTCCTTCAGCATAATNGTCTTTTTGCTCAGAAATGGGACCTGTAGCTTTAAGCTAGGCCCAGAGAGACAGAGAGGGCAAAGTGGGGGGAGAAGTAGCGCGCAGTTTTCAGACAAATGGATAGGACATTTTTCAAATTTTGCAAGCTGTAATCTGTTCATAACTCAGAATAGAGCAGTATTTTTTGTTGCCATCAGTTCTTAATCACAGGAATGATCTTTTAGGAAACACTTGCAATTTAGTGCACTTCATAGAATCACAGAATGGTTTGGGTTGGAAGGGACCTTAAGAATCATCTAGTTCCAACCTCCCCCACATGGGCAAGAACACCTTCTGCTAGACCAGGTTACTTGGAGCCCTGTTCAGACTGGTCTTGAACACTGCCAGAAATGGGGAGAGGAGTCCATAACCTCTGTGGGCAACCTGTGCCAGGGCCTCACCACCCTCACACTAAAGAATTTCTTCCAAATATCTGATCTAAACCTACCCTCCTTCAGCATAATACCATTCCCTCTGTTCCTATCACTCTATGCCCTTGTAAAAAGTCCCTCTCCAGCTCTCTTGGAGCCCCTTTAAGTACAGGAAGGTGCTAGAAGGTCTTGAATCCTTTACTTCTCCAGTTTGAACAGCCTCAGTTCTCTCTGCCTGTCTTTATAGAAGAGGGGCTCCAGCCCTCTGAGCATCTTTGTGGCCTCCCCTGGGCTTGCTTCAACAGGTCCATGTCTTTCTTGTGTTGGGACCCCAGTGCTGGACACAGTTCTCCAGGTGGGGTCTCAGAAGAGTGAAATAGAAGAGGAGAATCCCCTCTCTCCACTTTATGCCCATGCTGCTTTGGATGCAGCCCTGTAGGAATGCAGTTCTGTAGGAAGGGATATGTTTGTTGCAAATCTTCCATCCCTGAAATGCATAGGGATAATATAGGTTGCTCCATTTTATTTAATTTTGAGAACAAAATGGTATTCTGAAGAATTTATTTTCTTCATTTTAAATTAATGTGTGATGAAAGGTAGCTGCATGGACTTCCATGAGGCTTCTAAAATGAGTGGAAGGACCAACTGTTTCAGAAATAAGAGCTGGCATAGAAGAATGCAGAAATTACTGTTTTGGAAGTTGCAATCACTTTCTCTAAATTGCTTTGGAAGTCATGTACAATAAACTGATGTAGCAGTGGTATATTTAGCCTTTCTGCTTATGCAGGTATTTGATTATTTTTTGTTTAAGGGGGTTTAAATTTTAACAGCAAGCTTAAAGATTTGACACGGAATCTCTGAATTATCATTCATACTTGGAAATAGTGAGACTTTTTTTCCCCTTGTTATGGGTTCTACTTAATTGCATCCTGTCAGATAATCAGTATTTGAAAAAGAGGTTTTTTATGTTACTGGATATAAAAAGTATTTCCACCTTACTGTGTAGTTGTACTCTTTTGTTTAAAAGGAGAAGGGGGGAGTGGTAAAATAATTTTAAAATCCCCCCACTATTCTCAGGAAACTTTATTCTCTTGGATCTCTGTCTACAGTTTCTTGGTAATAATGTTCTCACTTAAACTGGGAAAAAAACTTGTAATCTGAATCATCTAGCATTGAGAAATAAGTCTCTTGGCTTATTCTCACTATAGCCATAAGTAGTCTTTTATATCTGTTTCTTCCCATCACCCCAAAGAAACAAAATTACTCTGGGAGCATAGTTTTTTGGGTTTTTTTGCAAACACACTTTGCAATGTTGATAACTTCTTCACTTAAGACTCATACAAGATTGTGGTTTTTTTTGTGTAGTATATGCTTCAAAGGACCCAGGACCAAGATGAAAATGTTGCTTTGGAGGCTTGTGAGTTTTGGCTGACTTTGGCTGAACAGCCAATTTGTAAAGATGTATTATGTCGGCATCTTGCTAAGTAAGTATTAAGAATTAGAACTAGTTATTTTTAAATAGTCATCCTTAAACTTCAGTTAACTTTTTCCCGGATACTCGTTTGGAGACTGTATCTAGCTTGCTGTATGCTTGGGAGGAGTTTCTTGTAGCTAGCTCTTGTGCATATTAAAAATGGCTGTATCACAGAAGTCACTGAAAAGACTTTTGAGGGTTTCAGACTTGGCTCCCGAGGCAACCTAAACTGTGTCACTTGTGCTTTATTTTAAGTTTAACATCCTGTTAAGTATCAGATGGAGGCAAAGGTATACTAACATGCACTTAAGCTTAAACAAACATCTCCATGTGACATTACCTATATTATCTGGTGTACCATGAACATGTTTTCTTGACAACTGCTATTGTGAGCATTTCTGTGAAATGCTTGTATGTGCATAGTCATGCCAGGGATTCCCCATCTTTATGAAGACAACAAAATGACAAGATAATTTAGTGTCACTGGTGCGGGTTTCTGGGGTCCCCTGGGGATCCCCAAGACTGCCACNGATTTAGGAATCAATTTCATATCAATTGCCAGGGCAGTTTAAGCTTGAAAGCATGTATAATGTATTTTTCATGCTTCTTCAGACTGACAGTAGTTTTTTAAACTTCAAAAACTTTTTTGTAAGTTTCAAAAAGTTGTTATAAGCCTTAAAATGTAGATCCTTGATTGAACGAGAATTGAATACCCATGCTTGAGATTTAAACATCTGCATTTCTTCAACAGCGCTAATAACTTATTTCCAGACTAAAGACTTTTTCAATAGGAAATAAATTCTTCAGTGTTCCCAGTAAATGAAGACCCAATTTTTGATATATGCATGGAAGGTTTTTGAAAACACTAAAGCAGTTCTGTCTGTGATTCTGCTCTTCCAGTGAAAGTGTGGAGAGAAGAGATGCATTATTTTCAGCAAAAATGACCATTTTAGATGTAAAGCAATTTTAAAAAAATAGGGAGGGCCTTTCCAAATTTCAGTTTTCATAAGCATTTAGAAAACAGAATTGAGATTAAAGCAGCTGCTGTAGCAGTACAGGAATAGGAATTGAAAACAGAAGAACCAACATTATGAGAAATCACTTTTGAATTTTAAAATGTTTTTACTCAAATCCTACTCTTATAGCTTAAAATACAAAAGAATGATAGTACAGTTCTTGATTCTACCTACCTCCTTCCCAACACACATATTGATACTAGTCACCTTCTGAGTATAAATTGTAAATCTATTCTGTCTTACATGAACATTGACATTACAACAGCTTCATCCTTGGTTTTTACATTTTTTAAGGAGCTTTTAAATTTCTAGTTAAACAGATAAGAGTAACATTACATATCTCTTATCTTTCAATGTCATATTTGTTGAACTTGTTTGTTGGCAAGTCTTTTTGATTAGGGAGCTATATAAATTTGACAATACTTGATGATAACCTTAATTTTTTTATATTAGGTTAAGTGGGACAAGATCTTCTAGAAACCTGTTTGTTTAATATCTTGTTCCATTTTGCTCCTGTAGGTTTTTTATAAAATATATACCTCCTGCATACTTCCTGAAGTATGCCGCAGAAATGCCAAGTAATGGGTGGTAATCTGAATACTTACTGTTCTTTCATTGAAAGTTCAGAAGGTAGTTGTTGCGAACAAGTAGTTTCAGCTTCTCAGAGTCACCATCAAAGGTATTGGCAAAAAGCAAGTTTTAATATGTATTTGTGAAAGTGTGACTTTACAGAGTTCGATGGCAAGGCTCACTCTATTACTACATAGATGAAGCATATATAGGAATACTGGATTAGAATCAATTTAGAATGATTTGCATGGAGACCAGGAATGCAAAAGGGGGTAAGGGTGCAAAGGATATGGATCCAAAAGATAAGGGTGCAGAAGATTTTAACAGCACTTAATCATTGACTAATTTAACATTTAAAAAGTTATTCAGAAGGATTTATTACAGTTATAACAGTGACTTAATTATAAATTCACTATAAAAACATTCATACCATAATCAATTCACACACGCACAAGTAAACCCTTGTGTGCACCTATTTCTATGTGTGTAAATGTACCTATCGAAAATTCCCCTTGGGTTCAGTGAAATGCGTCAATTTCCTTTGCGTTTCCCAACAGGCAAGGGTTGCACCTGGAGGAGCATGTAGATGGGGGGGGGGATATCAGCCTAGACCTCATCTTCAGCAATGGTCCTTTGAGTATCACAAACTTGAGGATTTGCGAGCTCCGAGAGGCCCCACTCAGAGGGAGATGCTGACTCAGCCCACTGCAGTCCAGGAGAGCTTGAAGGGTCTCACTGACTCAAGTCGGTAACTACTGGGATTTTTTCCTAGAAAGTCCAGTAACAATGGTACCACTTCACTTGGGCTATGAAGCAGGTAAATTATTTACCAAGGCTAACAAGGATAACTGCATATCCTTGTTCTTCACTTTGGTCAGGCAGATGATGTTCCTGTCATGGTCAGTGTTGTGCCTACCTATATCATGCATGAGTTCCTGGCACAGTCAGAGACACTTCAGTGCCCAAGTGGTACAGTCAAGGGATGCTTCACCGCTCAGCTGGTTCAGTCAAGACTTGTCTGGAGCTTCTGAGGTCGTAGGGCAGGCCTGAGAATGGGGGGGATGCATCACCACAATGCCCCCATGACTAAAATCAATCTCTCTTGCTCCACAGAGCAGTGGTGTGGTCGCCTCTTGCCTCTGCGCCTATACACAGGTTAATGACATGTTCCAGTTGTAATTTGAGGGAAATTTTTCTTTAGTTCATATTGCCATTGAGATGTATGACTATTATTGCTGGCCTGAATACCTTCAGAAACAATACTCCTCAGCTGCAGAATATAGAGAGACTGTTGCTGGTGCTTGGTCAGTCCATTGTGATTTCAGCATTAGATTGATTTGGCATGTAATACATATATTTATTTTTATGGATTTATTTTTGTAGTGAATATGTTTATATGTGAAATACTTGACTTTTTTCCCCTGAGTCTTTTTTTTTTTCCATACATCATTACCATTGGAGACCCATGGCCATAACCAGTTTAATAACTAAGTAAAGTTCTAACATAGACTAATGACGACTAATGTCAAGATCTCTGCAATGTCAGGGACTTGTCTTAAGGAGTGATACTTGAAGTAATCACAAAAGGATAGGAGGGCTCGATGTAGTTAGTCTTCCATCCTTAAGAGTAGTGAGGTAGAGTTTTCAGCCACAGGTAAGTAAAGTGACAAATAATATACAGGAGAGCCAACGTAATAACTTGTTTATCAAGCATATTTTGGAAGTGTGAATTCTTACTGAAAAGCTTTTGACTTAATTTCTGAAAGGTACTTCAAAATAGATTTCATCATGTGGAAGAATATCCTATTTTTAAAGTGTAAAACTCAGTTGTGCCATCTGGCTCCATCGAGTTAGAAATAAACACTTTTTCAGATTACAAAGTATTAATGAACCTCATGAAATGGAGTATGCTTAAAGTACTGACTGCTTATCAGGCTAAGTTTTTGTCTGTTTGTTTATTTTTTTTTTTTTGGAGGGAGTATGGTTACAGCCAAAATTATGAATCAGCTAACTGAAAACCAGCTTGCTTTATTTATGTGTTATTTTGACATAGAATCATGGAATCTCTTGAGTTGGAAGGGACCCATAAGAATTAAGTCCAACTCCCTACTGCTCACGGGACTATCGAACACTAAATCATATGACTAAGAGTGTTTTCCAGATGCTCCTTGAACTCTTGTCAGGCTTGGTGCCATGACCACTTCTCTAGGGAGCCTGTTCCAGTGACTCGACCACCCTCTCAGTGAAGAACCTTTTCCTAATGTCCAGTCTGAACTTGCCCTGATGTGGCTTCATTCCATTTCCTCATGTCCTATTGCTGGTCACCAGAGAGAGATCAGCACCTCCCCCTCTGCAGACCCCCTTGAGGAAGTTGCAGATTGCAATGAGGTCACCCCTCAGCCTCCTCTTCTCTAGGCTGAACAGACCAAGTGACCTCAGCCACTCCTCATAAGTCTTGCCCTTGAGACTCTTCACTGTCTTCTTTGGATGCTCTCTAATAGCTTTATATCTTTCTTATATTGTGGTGCCCAAAACTGCACACAGCACTCGAGGTGAGGCTGCACCAGTGCAGAGCAGAGCGGGACAATTTCCTCCCTTGCCCAGCTGGCGATGCTGTGCCTGATGCACCCCAGGATATAGTTGGCCCTCCTGGCNCTGCCAGGGCACTGCTGACTCACATTCAACTTGCCATTGACCAGAACCCCCACGTCCCTTTCTGTAGTGCTGCTCTCCAGCCTCTTATTCTCCTGTTTGTCTGTACATCCAGGGTTGCCCAGTCACAGGTGCAGAATCTGTCACTTTTCTTTGTTAAGCTCCATATGGTTGGTGATTGCCCAGCCCTCTCATTTGTCTGTCTCTCTGCAGGGCACTTCTGCCCACAGCTCCTCCTACTCTATTATCATCAGCCAACTTACTTAATGTACATTTGATTCCTGCTTCTAGATCATTTATAAAAACATTAAAGAGCACTGGCCCTAAAATTGAACCATAGGGAATCTATGGATAACCAGTTGCCAGCCTGATGTGACCCCATTTACTATAACCCTTTGAGCCCAACCCGTCAGCCAGTTCTTCACTCAATCTATTATAAACGTTTCTAGCTGTGTGCTGGACATTTTGTGCAGAAGGATACTGTGAGAGAGTATTGAAAGCTTTGCTAAAAATCCAAAAATCCTCACAATCTACTGGTGTCCCTTTGTCAGCTAGATGGGTGACCTTGTTGTAAAAGGAAAGTAAGTTGGTTAAGCAGGACTTCCCTCTCATTAACCCGTGCTGGCTGTGACCAATGACTGCATTGTCTTTCAAGTGTTTTTCAATAAGTCCCAGAATAACTTTCCCCATAATTTTATCAGGTGCTGAAGTGAGACTGACAGGCCTGTAGTTACCAGGGTCTTCCTTCTTGACATGTATCAATATTTCTTTGTAGACTGATACCTGTGCTGGTAAATGGTATGAAATATTCAGAGATTGATATTATTCTGTTAAAGGTAAGCATTCCTTTCTTTTATACTCAGTAAGAATATCTGGTTATCTTCTGACTTATAAATAAGAAGATTGAGCTGGTAGACCAGATCTGATCTGCCATCTGTTCATTGGAGATTTAGCTTTCTGGGGCAGGGTGTGATGTTCCAAAAACTGAATGCGAATGCTACCATGTTTGTTGGAAAATAATCTGTGAGTTTTCCTGCATTGCTCCTCTCCCCTTCCACCCAATTTTGGCAGAGTTGGGATACTTTTACCCATGAATTACTGCAGCAAAGCAGCTTATAAAGAAATTATCAGAATTAATTTTAATGCCCTTCTAGCTTGAACTACACAGCTTTTTTCCATCACAACATTTTAGAATGTGTCTATGTACTAGAATTTCTCTATCTCTTCTTCTTTCTAATTCCTTCCCATCAAAAGTAATTTCTTAACAAGAAGAGTACTTTGTGCTTTTCTGTGAGATTACCTCTGTTGCTTCTGTTTTCCTGAAATTTTTCTGGTAAATACTGTATCACAATGCAGGAACAATGGCATTTTTAGTTAGCTAGGCAGCACAAGTGGGATGTAAATTTTTCACATGTTTATAAAAATTGAACTAAAATTTGCACTGCATTCTTAACTTCCTTGAGCAATATAGTTGCACTGGTTTATCTGATAAAACATTTTTTGACAGGGGGATGTTGAAGAAGATGAAGCTATTCCAGATAGTGAACAGGACATAAGACCTCGTTTTCATCGTTCACGGACTGTAGCTCAGCCACATGAAGAAGATCATATTGAAGATGATGATGATGATGATGATGACAATGATCTTGATGATGATGATGCTATCTCTGACTGGAATTTAAGTATGTCAAAGTAATGTGTAAAATGTTTTGAAATATAGCTACTTGCATAAATATAAGAACCACAGTAAACAGAGGAGCTTTAGTATAGGAATACTAAGGCTTTGCTTTTGAATAGAAAATTAACTATCTGCTGATATAATTGGTGTTTCGGGCAGAGGGGGAGTCTTTCAGGTGATGTTTTCTTTATGTAACTTGAAAAATCTAGTCACCTCTAAACTTATTTTGGATACGGCCAATAGAGTTGCAAATATCTACTAGATGCAATTCAGCAGAAGCTTTGGATTTTGAATTTTAATTCTACAAGGTAATACAAAACATGTATTACTGTTTACTTTATTAAAAGTCTTTGTGGTGGGTTGACCTTGGCTGGATGCTAGGTGCCCACCAAGCTGCTCTATCACTCCCTTTCCCAGCTGGACAGGGGAGAGAAAATAAGATGGAAAACAAATAGTAGGTTGAGATAAGGCAGTTTACTAAAGCAAAAGTGAAAGTATATGTGCATACAAACAAAGAGGAAAACAAAATAGGTTTATTCTCTCCTTCCCATCAGTGAGCGATGTTCAACCCCTTCCCAGAAGCAGGGCTTCAGCCCTCATAGGGTTTGCTCCAGAAGGCAAACATTGTAAATAATTAATGCCCCCCCTTCCTCATCCCTTCCTTAGCTTTTATATCTGTTTTGACATCATGTGGTATGGGATATCCCTTTGGTCAGTTTGGGTCAGCTGGCCTAGTTGTGTCCCCTCCCAGGATCTTGCCCATCCCTACCCTACTGATGGGGGGTGGAATGTTGAGAGAGTGCTGATGTTGTGCCAGTGCTACTCAGCAGTAACCAAAACATTGGTTTGTTATGAACACTTTTCCAGCTACCCATGCAAAGCACAGCACTGCGAGGGCTGCTATGGTGAAATGAACTCCAGCTCAGGCAGATCCAATACAATCTTACACATTGTTCTTAGCTTAATAATGATTTCTTTTAGTTCAGTCTTCCCTCTAAATCTGGTTTGTGTTCGATTTTTTCTTCCTCCTACATGCTACTATTGACCACTATTACCAGTAGTTCAGATGTAGTACAGATGAATGTGCCTTGAAGCTTATGGATCAAACAACTTTGAGACATATCTAAATTTTAAAATAATACTAATATTGATACTACTGTTATTATTATTATAATTTAGAAGACAAAAAGCACAATTATATTTTCCTTTGTAAAGTATCTTTTTTATAGTTTTAAATTAATAATACTGTTCTTGTAGTCATTGTGTGTAGAGATTACAGAATTAAATCAATATTTTATGGAAAGCATAACTGAAATGACAGATGGTGCTCTGTGGTCCACAGTTTTGGTTAAGAACATGAGGAAGCTAAAGCTCTCTAGGAAACAGGGAGAACAGAACAGTTAAGAAATCTGTTTTGAAGTCATCTGTACTTGAGAGAATTTGGATTACCTGAATTTCAGAATTGTGTGCCCTATTTCTTATCAAGTGTTCTATATTTGACTTCCAATTTGAACAGAGAGGAAACGTCAGCACAGCCTGACAGCAGCATTGGTTACTAATGAGACCTGGTAACTAAATATGGGAGCCCATCTTTTTTTCCTCTAGTAGAAAGCTGAAACAGTATAAGCTGAAGCAGCAGGTGCTGGTCTTGGGGACTCTTTGGTGTTTATGATTGTTTTTTAGTGGAGATCTGCTCTGAGTTGAGGGCTCATGTTTGGTTTTATTCAAACCTGTTGGCCATCATCTAGAAGCAGAGTAGAAAAAAAATTGTATTTATTATCTGTTCTAGTAGTTGCTTTCTCCCAACTGAAAACTTGTCTGTGTCTTGTTTGGGCCCACTAGCAGTTTAGATCCAGTTTAAGAGTTTTGCATGTTACATTTGCTGTGTATATTTTGCCTGATTACCTGTTTTGTATATACTTTTGTTTCAGTTGGATCAAGGAACTGAGATCATAATAAGCTGGAAAAAATTCAGTATAAATGCTGTAATACGAGCATTCTTTATAAATCCATCTTAGCATTATTTTTCTAGACATGTCAGCCCCACAGCAGACAACCAGAGTAAGGATTTCTGAATCATGTTTTGAAGCTGTTCTTTCATGAGCTTTTTTGTGCTAAAGTATGAGTTTAAAAACTTTCAAACAAATTTTGAATTAGTGTTCTTTGTATAGGTGCATCACGGAATTAGGAGTAAGCTCAAAGCAGAAGTCAATAAATTTCTTTCAGTCTCTAGAGATTGATGATTTTGCCTTTTTTTTTGCTTTAAGACATAGATCATGTTTGAACATTTTCTTTTTAATCACTTGCTAGTATTTTTTGGCTATTTCTCCTTTCTCCCTAATTTCTCCAGTATGTTGCATTCATGTCACAGACTTTCCCTCTTTTGTAGTGTTACACCATCCTGAAATTATGTAGTTTATATAATGTCGCAATATAATGGTGTGGTTCCCGTCAGTGAGTGTTTTAATATCCCTAGTGTATAAGTCCTTTTAGTGGCTATAAAAATACTGCAAAAATGGCTCTCTAAAGCTATGTCTTTGTACCAGAGCACAATGGATCCCTGTGTATTGTAATGAAATTGAAGTATCTTTCCTCCTGATACCCTCGAAGCTCAAAGTTAAAATGAGGATCATACTGTCTAACTACAACTGCTTGTATAATAAGATTAACATTGTTAATTCCCATCAGGGAAATGTTCTGCTGCTGCTCTAGATGTCCTGGCTAATGTATTTCGTGATGAACTTCTGCCACACATCTTGCCCCTTTTGAAGGAATTGCTTTTCCATCCTGAATGGGTAGTTAAAGAATCTGGTATCCTTGTTCTTGGAGCAATTGCTGAAGGTAAGGCAATAGTTCATATCAGGTTACTGAATTTTTATTGGTTCTAAAGCAGCTCTGGGATCCCTTCTAGGTGAATTTACTTGTGCGAGCAAGTATACATCCTTAGCTATTTTGGTTTTTTTTAGTGATTAATCTTTACATCTACTAGTTGCTGACTGCAGTTACTTATTTTTTTTTCATTTTCAAACCTGTGCATTTTTCGGAGGCTTAAATAACTTAGATAATTTCTTTTATTCCTCCCTTTCTTAACTCTGTAGCCTATATTTATTGGTCTCTCATGAAATATTTCCTTGATTTGTTACAACAGCAGTATTTACATTTCATTCAGTGTTTTCAGAAATGGAGAAGACAAGTCCTGTGACTTCGGTGCCCTGAGCTGTTTTTTGTGGATGGCTCTCTGATTTAAATGTGTTAACATCCATTTCTTTGTATTTACTTACAGTCTTGGCTTTTTGCTTGTATTTCCATAATCTCTGTCCATTTTGAAAATTGAAGTAGTATGTTTGGGTCCATGCCTGGATTATCTATCTTTTCCGACAGTGCCTAGTGAACATATATTTTCTTTATTGCTAGAAAGCATTTTTGTTTGTTTTGATTTCAAGTCAAGCAAGGTAAAAGTTAGTACTTCTTGCAAATCTCAGTGTATTACTGCCCTTGCTGACTCGAAGTGTGCAGCTTTTATTGTTGGTCAGTATTTGTGTTATATTAGAAGAAAACAGGAAGAAAATTGCATTTTTAAGAAAACTTTTTTAATTATATGATGATTAGTTATCAAGGCCTAATCTTTCTCTGCTCATTGTCTTGGTCACTGAGTAGACTGGCATAATTCTTCCAAGCTTTGTAAACCAATTTTATTTGGATGTTCTTGCTATACTCCCTTTAATAAAAAAGAATTTATGGGGATTGGGGAAGCACTGAAGTAGAAATGTAGCTGGAATGAATGTAAATTTGATTGAGGATTTTAATTACTGTTTATGGTGTGGTTTCTTTTTAGGACAACATAAATTAGGTAGACATGCTTTGTATATTGGTAAAATGTATTACTACATGACAGAGGAAGAAAATATATTCATTTTAGGAAATAACAAAAATCTCTATTATATTTTCTAATTCTCATACTGTAATAGCTATATTTTTCCTTCTAGGCTGCATGCAGGGTATGATTCCATATCTTCCTGAGCTGATCCCTCACCTTATTCAGTGCCTCTCTAATAAAAAGGCTCTTGTGCGCTCCATCACTTGCTGGACTCTTAGTCGCTATGCACACTGGGTAGTTAGTCAACCCCCAGACACATACTTGAAACCATTAATGACTGAGTTGCTAAAGCGTATTCTGGATAGCAACAAGAGAGTACAAGAAGCTGCCTGCAGGTGAGCCAAAGCTTAAACAAAAAGTACTATCCGTGACACTGCTTTTTCATGGGAAAATATTTTAATGCCTTAATTGATTATTCTATAACTCTTTTTCTAGCTCTTAAGGTATTTTTTCTCCTTTTAAATTGGGGTGGGTTTGGCTTCTTCTGAAATCATCACAACTGAGTTGTGGTAAAACAAAAACAGATAATTTGTCTTTCTCTTGCCCAGTTTGTTTTTAGAATATATGAAAAACAAACTAAACAATCTATTGGAGTAAAAGAAATTATCTGTATGTCACACCTATTTGTTTTCAATATTTGAAATTTCATTGACCAGGAATCTGGATTTTATAGGTCTATGAACAAGGTCAATACTGGAAAACTATCCTATCATTGCATTAGCAATGTTTTTATTTAGCTCAGGATTACAAAAAAATTTGGGTTACAACTATTTCAAGGGATATTTCCTTTCTCTTGAAAGGAGATCCTTGGAGGTAAGATTCCCTTCTGTCCCTTGTCTGCCAATATTTTTTAAAAAAAGAATGGACACACCATTAATGGAATGGGTATGCCACTTGTGCAGGAAGCTCAGCAAATAAATCTTTTACATGCCAGTTTGTATAGGACAGGAGCACACAGCAGACTGCCAAGAAAGTTTCTCCATAAAGCAGGATTAGATCTGTAACATGTATACATAAAAGGTTTTTACCAGATGTCCTGGTTTAAGGGAAATTTGGGAGGAAACCTCTGAATGGAGTATTTTAAAATTTTGCTCATCACAGTTTAAGAGCTGAATCTTTGTGTTCAATCAAAGTAGATTGAGTTTGTCTCAATAATACCATTGTGAAAACATCCCTTGGATGAATTTAAAGACTAAATACAGTTCTATGTTTAAACAGGAATGGGTAGCGTGGGGCATTTTAGCGTGGTCTTGTTTTGTTTTTTACAAGATACTGACTGTCCTATTTGGGGTGGGGTTTTTTTGTCATTCAGTGCCTTTGCTACTCTAGA